>WAAE01008520.1:18313-62064 GCA_013400495.1 Nicator chloris
CCGGTGCCCGCCCCGGGGGGAGCGGAAGGCTTTGGGGAGCCGGGGCTGCCCTGTGCCCGGTGCCCGCCCCGGGGGAAGGGGAAGGCTTTGGGGAGCCGGGGCTGCCCTGTGCCCGGTGCCCGCCCCGGGGGAAGGGGAAGGCTTTCGGGAGCCGGGGCGGTGCCGCTGTGGCGGCCATGGCGCGCAGGGAGCGGGGCTGAGGGAGCCGCCATGGCCGCCGCGCTGCGGGCCGCGCTCGGCAGCGGGCTCCTGCTCGGCAGCGGGCTCCTGCTCTGCAGCGGGCTCCTGCTCTGCGGTGAGTCTGCCGGGGCGGCCGGGGACGGAGGGAGGGAGGGACGGAGCGACCTCCCGGTCCCGCCGGGCCGCGGGCACGCCGGGCGGCGGTGTCCTCAGGGGGAGCGACAGCGAGGGGCGCCTGAGGCGGCGGTGCCCGAGGTGGCGGTGCCCGAGGTGGCGGTGCCCGAGGTGGCGGTGCCCGAGGTGGTGCCCGAGCCGGCGGTGCCTCCGCGCTGCCCCGAGCCCTCCTCGGGGGCTGTGAGGAACCGAGCGGCGCCGGGAGCGGGCGAGCAGGCGGGCGGGAGTGCCCTGGGGGACAGCGGGGCTCGCCCGGCCGGGCTCCGCGGGTGCCTGGGGTGGCCTGCGGGGCCCAATCTGTGCTGGGAAACGGGGGCGATCCTGCCGGGATTGGGGCACTGAGCGAGTCCCGGGAGCTCCGTGTGCTTGTCTGCAGAGGGGACAGCCGGGGGGCCGGGCTGTGCTCCAGGGGACAGGGACAGGAGGCGAGGGAACGGCCTCAGGCTGGGCCAGGGCAGGCTCAGCTGGGCCTGCAGCAGGAAGTGGCCCATGGAAAGGGTGCTCAGGCCTTGGCAGGGGCTGCCCAGGGAGGTTGGCAGGGCCCACCCCTGCAGGTGGCCAAGGCAGGGCTGGAGGTGGCACTGAGTGCTCTGGGCTGGGGACAAGGTGGGCATGGGGCACAGCTGGGACTGCCTGGGCTGGGAGGTTTGTGCACAAACCTGAAACCCCAGAAGTGTTTCCTCATCTCTTTGAGTCCACAGTGCCCAATGAAGCAATTTACCTGGAGGCTCCTGAGTTAAGGAAGCTCTGTGAGGGAAGTGAGCCTTGCAAGGAAATGTGCGTGTCCTGGGAATTTGCATGCCTGCCTCAGAGCTCATCCTCAAAGCAGGGGCAGAGCTCCAGGAGAACTGAGAGGGACTTTGCACAGGGCCTGGAATGCCAGGATAAAAGTTCCAGAGGGCAGGGCTGGATGGGATCTTGGGCAGGAATTGTTCCCTGGCAGGGTGGGCAGCCCTGGCACAGGGTGCCCAGAGCAGCTGTGGCTGCCCCTGGATCCCTGGCAGTGCCCAAGGCCAGGTTGGCCATTGGGGCTTGGAGCAGCCTGGGGCAGTGGGAGGTGTCCCTGCCATGGCAGGGGTGGCACTGGGTGGGATTTAAGGTCCTTCCCAGTGTGTGATTTGAACTTCTGTATTTGTGATGTGCAGTGTGTTTGATTCATTTGTTGGGTGCACGGGTAACGCTGTAGGACCAGAGTGTGAAATAGGTTTTGTTTAAGCCAGGTTCCGATTTCAAACTCTCTCCTGCAGGGCGGGGTGTCTGACACATGAATTTCATTCATTTCTGCATCAGCTGGGGTCATGGCTCAGAGTGATTATGGGCTGCTGGGGTGACACAGGGTCACCTTGAAGGTCTCTTCCAGCCCTGGTGATTCTGTCAACTCCAGACATGGCAAATGTGTTATTTATCTTGGAGTGTCTGGCGTCAGGTGTGGCTCCTGTGACATTTAAGCACTGCTCTGTTCTGACAGGGTTTGTTTGCATTGCTCATTGTAATGGGCTGCAATCTTGGCTATTTTAGTCTCAATACCTACAACTATGTAAGAATAATTAAATCATAACAGTAATGGACTTTTCATTGATACTTTATAGTACTTTAGGGTTTCTTTTATTCAGTTCCAAGAAAGGAGAACAGCTGATGTGTTGTCACTTATGAATAATGCTGATTAGTGATAATTATATTTAATTATATGTAATAGCTCTTTTACCTTCAGAGGTGTTTCTGGTTTATCTCTATTTATCAATCCCCACGCCCTTGTTATTCCCACAGTGCTGCTGGAGCACTGCTCAGAAAAATTGGGGTTTGACAATCTCAGGGAGAGTTCATGCCCTGAGTCCTGGGCAGCACCAGCCCAGTCATGCACAAGAAATGTTGGTGTCACAAGGACTTACTGGAAGTCACTGGTGCCAGTGTTTTGTTTTGTTGCATAAGGAAGCAGGAGAGGCATCAGGATTTAAATGAATTTAATTGGGCTCTGTTTTTGGATAAGCACCCAATGCAAGGCAGAG
Source organism: Nicator chloris (assembly GCA_013400495.1). NCBI lineage: Eukaryota > Metazoa > Chordata > Aves > Passeriformes > Pycnonotidae > Nicator > Nicator chloris. The sequence continues at coordinate 20,674 of WAAE01008520.1, forward strand.
GCTGCATTTAGATTTTGGGTGAGTGAGAAGTGCTGGAGCCAACACCGAAATGTTTGGTTCTGATTCCTCCCACAGTTTCTGGGATGCTCCCAAAGCCCCAAAACGCAAGAATTACTTCAGTCAATCTTCACAGCACCTTGGAGTGGGATGCACCAAGGTTCCCCAACAGGAGCATCACCTACACTGTCCGATGCAAGAGGTAGGTCTGGGGCTGGGCTGCCTTGAGTTGACACCTTTCAGCTGTCTGTGGCTGGGATCTGCATCCTTTTCAGAGCACAGTCAGGAGCTGTCCCTTTATTTCAGCTTGTGAGAGGCTTCTCTGCTGAGCTGAAGGACAGGGCAGAGGCATTTTCTGGGCATTCACACCCGAGGCAGCTTTGTCCTGTTTATGTTGGAGCACAAACACCTTCTAACATTGGGTGTTACTGCCTGTGTCTGTGGTTTTTCTCCCTCATGGAGCTCTTACCTGTGATTGAAGGGACCTGGTTGTGCTGAGTGTTTGCCTTTCCCTGATCTCTCAGATGCAGCCATGCCATGCCATGCCATGCCATGCCATGCCATGCCATGCCATGCCATGCCATGCCATGCCATCCCATGCCATGCCATGCCATGCCATGCCATGCCATGCCATCCCATCCCATCCCATCCCATCCCATCCCATCCCATCCCATCCCACCCCTGCCATGGCAGGGACACCTCCCACTGTCCCAGGCTGCTCCCAGCCCCAATGGCCAACCTGGCCTTGGGCACTGCCAGGGATCCAGGGGCAGCCCCAGCTGCTCTGGGCACCCTGTGCCAGGGCCTGCCCACCCTGCCAGGGAACAATTCCTGCCCCAGATGCCATCCAGCCCTGCCCTCTGGCACTGGGAAGCCATTCCCTGTGTCCTGGCACTCTCTGGCCATATAAAAGTCCTCCCTCTTCTTGGTGAGCCCTCCAGGCATTGCAGGGAGCTCTAAGCCTTGCCCAGAGCCTTCTCTTCATGCTTAGTTGAGAGAAGATTTTTTCTGGGTTCTGTAGCCATGGTCCCTTGATCAGTACATTTCTGGGCAGGCTTTTGATGCAAAGCAGAAAGAATAAAATATATTAAAAATCATCTATTAAATCATATATTGATCAAGGCCAGGTTGGATGTGGCTTGGAGCAGCCTGGGACAGTGGGAGGTGTCCCTGCCATGGCAAGGGTGGCTCTGGGTGGGATTTAAGGTCCCTCCACCTTCTGTGGTTCTGTTCCATAAGCAGTTCCTGGTCACTCCCCAGCCCTGTTTTCTCTGGCTTTTCCTTGTGTGCAAATCCTGGAGCCAGCTCTGAGCACAGTCCCAGTGGGACAGCAGTGCCCTGCAGTGGCACTGGCTGGGTGTTTGCTGCCTGCTCTGAACTCCTGCCTGCTGAATGCAGTGTTGTGGCCCTGCCAGCAAAAGGACATTGTTTTTTACACAATTAGAATTGGAATCCCTGAGTTTATCATGGATTTATAGATGGCTGTAAAATCCTCAGTGTGTCTTGCACGCCCTGGGTACATTCTCGTGTCCACGAGTGCTGACTGCTGGCATGAACAGCTTTGCTGCCTTGAAGCCATTTAGCCAGTTACAATTGCCCCTCCTGCACTGTGGGAAATGGAAAGCTCCCAAAACCTTGTGCATACAGGCTCAGAGATAGAAAGGGATGCAGAGTTTGATCTAAGACCCTGGAAAAGGCCTGCTAATTCAGAGCAGTAAAATGACAGAGGTATAATTCCGGAATATGTTTGTGGTTGAAGCAGAAACATGCCTTTTGGAAGTGTAAAAACCATATTAAGCTAGGTAGTGGAAGGTTTTAAGGGTTGTAAAGTTTAGCCATAGAACTAGTTATAGGGTCAGTAAGAAGACTGAGATGTAGCAATGTGTGGTGTTCTATGACTGGATAAAGAAAAGAGGCATTGCTGCAGAACTGTGTAAGACAAAGCAATTAATGATTGGTGTAAAAGACACTAGCTGACTTTGTGGCTCAGAAAACCTAACATTTTCAGCCTCCAGGGTTCCATCACTTAAGATGTAGCAATGTAGGTTTGTGTGGTGTTCTGTGACTGGATAAAGAAAAGAGGCATTGCTGCAGAACTGTGTAAGACAAAGCAATTAATGATTGGTGTAAAAGACACTAGCTGACTTTGTGGCAGTGGTTTATTGGCTAATAAACCCATAAAAGGCACTGTAACTGGAGTTACTCTGGCTTCTGATGTGATGTTGGCTGTGACAGCCTTAAAACCTGACCCTCTGGAGAGCCTGCCAAAGCAATAAACCATCTTTGACAAGGCCAGTGGGTCTCCTTCTGGTGGTTTGGGAGCCGTGGCTGGATTTTCTCAGCTGTGGCAAGTCCTCGAAAATGATCATTTTTCTCCAAACAGAACAGGCACAGCTGGTGGTTGGTAACTTGTTTGACACATGGAGAAGTGTTGGGGTGTTTTTGCCTGGTGTAGGTCTGGAACTTGGGACCTTTAGTGTTAACAAGTTACCTTGTTTGACACGTGGAGAAGTGTTGGGGTGTTTTTGCCTGGTGTAGGTCTCCAGCTTAGGACTTTAGTGTTAACAAGTTACCAACCACCCGCTGTGCCTGTTCGGTTTGGAGAAAAATGATCATTTTCGAGGACTTACCGCCGCTGAGAAAATCCAGCCACGGCTCCCAAACCACCAGAAGGAGACCCACAGAGGTCTCTGGGTGCTCTCTGTGGCCCAAGCCCAGCACTCCCTGTTGTCTGTGTTCCCTGCAGCATCAACTTTCCCGGGGACAGCTTCGAGGTGCTGGGGACGGCGCTGCGGCTGCCGCGCTGTGACGTGTCCTCGCTGTCGGCCTACGGGAGCTACGTGCTGCAGCTGCGCGCCGAGGACGGGCACCTGCACTCGCCCTGGGTCACCCTCAGCTTCAAGCCCATGGATGACAGTGAGCCTCTCTCCCCCTGGGCCTCCTCAGAAGTGCTGCCTGCCCTGCGGGCACGGCCCGGCTCCCAGGAGGAGCCGGAGGTGGCAGGGACAGGACAGGACAGCCGGGGTGGCGTTCTGGCACTGTGGGACACAGAAACTGACACAAACTCTAAGATGTGGGAGGCTGAACAGTGATTTATTGAAACAAATGAAGTGGTTTTTATAGAGTGATGGGATGGAGCTGGACCTAATTGGTCCTTGATTAACACACCACCACCACGATTGGCTGTCGCCGTTGCCGCGTTGACAAACGACACAAACTCGACTTCTTCTAAGGCTGAAGAACTCTAAATTTATTAACAAATGAACCCTTATTTGTGGGTTCTCACCCAGCTGGACACGACTGCTCCATTGTTCACCACCCCATCACCACGATTGGCCAATTAGAAACAACACCTCTATGTAAACAAGTTCCAAGTGCAGGGTTATTTGCAGTTTTTCATCTCCGTTTTCTCAGGATCTGTTTTGAGAAAAATTTCTCTCTTCAGCAGCCTCACTGCTGCCTGAGAGAACCAGCAGCAGCCCAGGAGGCTGAGATGAGACCCACAATTGGCTAATTAAAATTAACACTTTTCTACATGTAAACAAGATAACAAACATCAGCTGTGTAGATTTGTTTAAATTCTTTGTTCAGGTTGTTTGAGCAGAATTATGGCTTTAAAGCTCTACTGCAGCTGAGAAAGTCAGCCACAGTCTCTAGGAAAAAACCAAAATGGGACCCACAGCTGTGTAGATTTGTTTAAATTCTGTCTTCAGGTTGTTTTGAGCAGAATTATGGCTTTAAAGCTCCACTGCAGCTGAGGACATCAGCCACAGTCTCTAGGAAAAAACCAAAGTGAGACTCACAGGGTTCCTCGAGCTTTGTTACAGCATCAGGCTCATGGCAAGGGTTCAGGCAACAGCTCAAGTTTTTCCAGCAGCAGCCAAAAATTCCTTTGTTACAGAGCATCTTCAAAACTTTTTAGCCAACAGGTTATTGCTAAAGCTTGCAGACAGTTGTTTTATGTTTTACAGTCAGTTATGGCACACCTACACCTGCTCCAAACAATGCTGCTTGTGTGCTTTTCTATGAACAACACACAACTCCCTTATTAAGCTTGAGGCCTTCTCCTCTCTTGTCAGGCACATATTTCTGCAGAGTTAAGATTTATTCAAGCCAGACCTAGAAACTCAGCCTGTTGTTTCCATGTCCTTGCTTGCTATAGTGCTGTATCTTTTCCAGTTTCAAAGCTTTCAGCTGCAGCAAATTCTAAATTCTCAGCTCTTCTGTCTCTGAGGCCTGGTTTTTCACCTCCTAAAAATCCATTTTACCTTTAGTGATTCCTACACTAGAGGATGCAGAGTGTTTTAGCATTTCATTAGATTGAACTATAAAATCTTAGTTGTAACACTGACACAAAGCAGAGTAGGTTCACTATCATAGTATTGATAACCTCTTTGGAGGAGATTTTCATATAAAGCATCACTTTCTCCTAAAATAAGGCACATTTCTATCTTCCAGCCAGGGAGAAGTTGTCTTCAAGGAACCAGACTTCCTGTATATCTAAATAAATTCAGTTACTTCCTTATTCATTGCTTTGCCAGACAAAAAGCTTAATCTTTATTTTTTCTTACTTCAAAAAAAAACCCCACTCTCACAGAGAGTTAATTTTCAGCCAAGAAATCTCGATTGCACGAGGCAGAAATAATTCAAATGTTTTCATTTTTCAAGCTGATCGTAATCAAACCCCAGGAAAAAAAAAAACAAAAAACACCAAAAAAACAACAAAAAACCAACAAAAGCTTTTTCTAGAGGGTGTGCTGAGGACAGACAGATGCTGGGACAGTTTGGCCCAGAAGGAGAAGTGAGTGATAGCCATGGAAAGGCTCCTTCCTCTCCACCACAGCTGCCAAAAGGGAACTGAGCTGGTTTAGAGGCTGTGGGAGTGGAGCCTGCGGGGGTACCTGGTGTTGGACTGCAAAAACAAACCCCCTTTCCTGAGCACTCGTGTGAGGGAAGGATTGCTTTGTGCCTGAGCCAGGAAAGGCATTTCCTCTCTGCTAAGGTTTCAGAGGTGGCTGCTGGCTGTGTGCAGGTGTCCAGCTGAGGTGTGCAGCTGAACCCCTGCCCTGCTGTCCCCTCCTGTCCCCTCTGTGCCCCTCTCCTCACTTGTGTGAGGGAAGGATTGCTTTGTGCCCGAGCCAGCAGAGGCATTTCCTCTCTGCTAAGGTTTCAGAGGTGGCTGCTGGCTGTGTGCAGGTGTCCAGCTGAGGTGTGCAGCTGAACCCCTGCCCTGCTGTCCCCTCCTGTCCCCTCTGTGCCCCTCTCCTCACTTGTGTGAGGGAAGGATTGCTTTGTGCCCGAGCCAGCAGAGGCATTTCCTCTCTGCTAAGGTTTCAGAGGTGGCTGCTGGCTGTGTGCAGGTGTCCAGCTGAGGTGTGCAGCTGAACTCCTGCCCTGCTGTCCCCTCCTGTCCCCTCCTGTCCCCTCCTGTCCCCTCTGCCCCAGCCAGGATCGGCGCCCCCGAGGTGAGGCTGACGTCGCGGTCGGGGGCTCTGCACGTCGATGTCTGCGGGCCCTTTGCTGAGCACCAGCACCACAGGTGGCCCCTGAGGCACTACTATGGCTCCTGGAGCTACAGGATCCTCTACTGGAAGGAAGGCAGCCCAGACACACACCTGGCCTCTGCTTCTGGGGTACGTGGCCTCCCTGACCTGCCTGACCTCCAGCTGGGCTTTTTTCCTACAGAACACCATCCTGGGAAACTCCTGGGAGCTCCTGGGGGGTCTGGCACAGGTTGCAGAGCTCTGGAGCCAGGCTGGGAGAGCTGGGGGTGCTCCCCTGGAGAGGAGAAGCTGCAGGGAGAGCTCCGAGCCCCTGCCAGGGCCTGAAGGGGCTCCAGGAGAGCTGCAGAGGGACTGGGGACAAGGCCTGCAGGGCCAGGACACAGGGAATGGCTTCCCAGTGCCAGAGGGCAGGGCTGGATGGGATCTGGGGCAGGAATTGTTCCCTGGCAGGGTGGGCAGGCCCTGGCACAGGGTGCCCAGAGCAGCTGTGGCTGCCCCTGGATCCCTGGCAGTGCCCAAGGCCAGGTTGGCCATTGGGGCTGGGAGCAGCCTGGGGCAGTGGGAGGTGTCCCTGCCATGGCTGGGGTGGCACTGGGGGGGCTCTGAGGTCCCTCCCAGCCCAAACCAGTCTGGGATTCTGGGATTCTAAGAGTAAAAATGGATCTCTACTAATTAGAATTAATCAAGTCTGGTCACCACAACTGGGACTCAGGGCAAATGCAGGAGCTGTGTAGTTAAACAGCAGTGTGGACAGAATCTTCTCTTTCTATTATTATCAATAACTCAGTGTTTTCTCTCTTAGTGGGACTTTGGGCTTTTTACCCCCCAAAATATCTCAAAATGGGTGAGGCTTTTATTCACTGAGGTCACCTGCAGCTCTGCAGTTTGTATCCACTACAGTTCCCTTTCTCCCTCTCAGGGACAGCCTCTTCCACAGGCAGCTGTGCTGCTCCCTGCACAGTGCATGGAGAAAGATCATTAATAATGTATTAATTAGAGCATTATGGCCTCTGTTTCAGGCAAACAGGAATCTCTGAGCAGCAGACCCCAGTCACAGTTAATGAGTGCAGTTTTATCCAGTGGGACTCCACCATGTGTAATTCTGATTTCTGTTACCTGCACTGTGCTTTGGCAGTCAGTTCCAGAAAAGGAGGGGTGATCATTTCATTTCCCACACAGCAGCCTGCTTTTCCCTTCCCAGAGCCCTGGGGAGTGCAGGCATTCCTGCACTCAGCTGCACTCCCCAGAGGAGCACAAGTGCACTTTGAGTCTGTGCTTGCAGCACTTCCCAGTGCAGGTGTGGGACACTCCCATGGGATCCCAGAGGCAGTGGGCAGAGCCTGGGTGACTCCCCAGGTGATGTGTGAGGTGGGTGCTTGCTCCAGGATGGAATCCTGGCTGGAGAGCCTCCTGTTCCTGTTGAGGGAACACTGCCCTTACACGGACATAACTCATCCTGAGCAGCAAATTCCTCTGCTCAGCCACCTCACAGCTCCCAGAAATACGTCCTTGCTTTCTCATTTGTGGTTTTGTCTAGATGACAGATCACAGAATCACAGAGTCACGGAGCTGGGAAGGCTGGAAAAGCCCTCTGTGGTCACCAGTTCCAGCCATTAACCCAGCACCCGAGTTCACCACTAACCCATGGCCCCAAGTGCCACATCTACACATTTCTGAGCACTTCCAGGGCTGGGGACTGCCCCATTTCCCTGGGCAGCTTATTGCAGGGCTCCACAGCTTTTGCAGTGAAGAAATTGTTCCTGCTGTCCAACCTACAGCTCCCCTGGCACAACCTGAGGCCTTTTCCTCTTGTGCTGTTCCTCTGTCCCAGCTGCTCCCTCTCCTGTTGGGTGGTGTTCGTGTGGAACTGCTCCTAGCTGATCTCATTTGTTGGGTGACAGTTTCTGCCTGCCACCAGATCTCGTTTATCATCCCTCATTAGCCCAAAACTTCGTTAGTGCTGCTGGAAGCAGCCCAAGGGTCAGTGCTGTGCATGGTGTCACAGTACAGCTGTGGCTGTAATTGTAATCCTTGTTATTCCTCAGCTGATTGCACGGCTGAGTCACTGATCTCCAGGCTGCCATGCTGTGTGTTTCTCTGTGCTTTCAGGTGGCCCAGGTGGACAGCCAGCACAGCTCTGAGGTGCTGGCCCAGCTGGAGCCATGGACAGTTTATTGTGTGCGAGTGCAGGCCGTGATTCCCGAGTGGAACAAGACGGGGGAGCTGAGCAGGGAGCTGTGTGAGCAGACCACCCACAATGGTAACCTGGGCACCGTGGAGTCACACACTGGGATGGCTGGGGGGACCTCAGAGCCCCCCCAGGGCCACCCCTGCCGTGCCAGGGACACTGGGAGGTGACACCTGCCACTGCTCCGAGCCCCGTGTCCAACCCGGCCTGGGGCACTGCCAGGGGTGGGAGGTTCCACAGAGAAAGGGATCATTTGAAAATAATTCCTCAGGAATGAATAATGACAGTTTTAATTGGTTTTTTCTTCCTTTGTCTCCTGCAGGTGTAACCCCTGTGTGGATAATTGTGACTGTTCTGGTGGGATCCATGCTGGTCATGGTCACAGCTGTCACTGTTTGTTTCTTCTCCAGTTTTTATCTGTACAGACTCATCAAACACGTCTTCTGCCCTTCCTACGTTTTCCCACAACACTTGAAAGAGGTTTGTTTCCTGCCTTCCACATGAAAATCAGCCTTTCCAGCAAAGCCACTTGTTTTTTCAAGGCTCTCAGTGCCAAAACATTTAAAGCTTCTTTTATTTTGCCTCCTTTCACTGGCACCTGGTGGTCAGTGATCTGTAATTCGTAATCACCAGCTTTTTGTGTCTCAGAAACAGGATGGGTTTGTTGATTTTGAAGTGAGAGAGTACCAGGTGTCAGCTTCAGTTCCTCATTTGGCCAGTGAGCAACAGAAATCTCTGTCTCTCCTGCCTCCTTTTCGGCTTAAACCAGCTCCTTTTTTCCTCCTGCAGCAAGGTCCTGTCAGGGGTGTAATCATGAGTGTTAACTTCAGGAAGGTGTCTGAGGAAGGCACCTGGACTAGATCAGCTGCCCCAGAGCAGCCTGGGCTGTGGGAGGTGTCCCTGGCCACAGCAGGGGCAGGGTGGGATGAGCTCTGCAGCCCCATCCAAGCCAAACCATTCTGGGAACCTGTGATTCCATGGAGTCTGAAAATTCCAGCCAAAGGGAGAGCAATGGCAGCAGCCATTGCTGATGGGGACCCACTGCCCCTGTCACACACCCAGAAGACAAAGAGGCTGCAGCAGAATCCCTTCCCAGAAACAAGGATGTACAAAATACTCCTGCACCAACCTGTGCCCTCCTGAGTTCCTGCAGTTCCTCTGGGCCTTTCATTTGGACTCACTTAGAGCTCAGCACCTCCAGCTTTGCAGCTGCCTTTGGCTCCTGCCTTAGGCTGAACACATGCTCAGCACCAGGAGTGTCATGGAATCCCAGAATCCCAGACTGGTTTGGGTTGGGAGGGGCCCCAGAGCCCACCCAGTGCCAGCCCTGCCATGGCAGGGACACCTCCCACTGCCCCAGGCTGCTCCCAGCCCCAGTGGCCAACCTGGCCTTGGGCACTGCCAGGGATCCAGGGGCAGCCCCAGCTGCTCTGGGCACCCTGTGCCAGGGCTGCCCACCCTGCCAGGGAACAATTCCTGCCCCAGATGCCATCCAGCCCTGCCCTCTGGCACTGGGAAGCCATTCCCTGTGTCCTGGCCCTGCAGGCCTTGGTCTGCAGAGCCTGGAGCTCAGCAGGCAGCACCAGATCACACAGGATGTGCTCCAGTTTCCTGTGCTCCCAGGTGGCTCCAAGGACAGGGAGAACTTTGGGCTGGTGCTGTCCCAGGAATCAAAGGTCAGCTGGGCCTCCCTAAGCTGTGCTTTGACCAAGGCCATGCTCTCACTGTGGGAATGTTTCAGTTGCAGGTTTGTGCCAGAAATTCCCAGTCCCAGTTTGGTAGAACAGAGTCTGATAGTGAAGATCTTTGTGCTGGTTTTTGTATCTGCAGTGCACAGCCCTCCTGGCAGAGCAGCTGCTTTCTTATTCCAAATGCAGCTCAGGATGGTTTCACCTGAGGGCAGCAGGATGAGCAGGGGCTGGAGCAGCTCTGTGAGGAAAGGCTGGCACAGCTGGCATTGTTCAGCCTGGGGAAGGAAGGGCTCTGGGGTGAGCTCAGTGTGGCCTTGCAGGGCCTGAAGGGTTCCAGGAGAGCTTCAGAGGGACTTTGGACAAGGGATGGAGGGACAGGACACAGGGAATGGCTTCCCAGTGCCAGAGAGGAGGGTTCTTGACAAATCTCTCTGTGAACTCCTTCCCCTACAGCCCAGTTACCCCTTAGTGTTTGTTCCCAGTCAAAACTGTTTGATTCTTTCAAGTTTCTATTCCAAACAAGACTTGGAGCCCTGGGGTTATTCCTGAAAGGCACTTCCATCTTGCTCCCAAGCCTGGAACAGGATATTGGGGAGGATGTGACACTCTTGGCCCTGTGGGACTTGGCCTGAGGAAGCCACTTGATGTGTGCAGAACAACCCCAGTGTTGTTTAATATCCCAGTGTTTCTGAGCAAGCAGGATGGGGCAGCTGGAGGGAGCTAATCCTCTCTTCCTCTTTGTTTCCCAGTTCTTGAGCAAACCTCCCAGTGCTCTGCAGCCTTTCCCTCCCCTTCCACAAGAAGAGCTCCTGGTTTATGACAAGCTGACTGTGATTTCAGAGCCATCCCAAAGCCTCAGTGCAGGGAGTGGGGATGAGGCCAGCAGGACACCAGAGCACCCTCAGGACTCTGCACGAGGAGACTGACTCAGGAGTGGGAGCAGCCTCAGGAAGAGCCTGCATGTCCTCCTCATTCTTCCTTGGAAAAGGAGAAGCAAGTGGACTTTTGGGTTTATCTCATTGCTGCATTCTCCAGCAGGAAAGATCCACGGACAAACCTGTGATCACAGACTTTTGACAAAATGGTTTTATTTTTTTAAGTACAAGAAACTTGGCTCTAAATGAGGAATTAAATGATCCATAACTTTTGCCACTATTGGTTGTGGCTCTCTGAGGAGTCGTAGCAATTTTGGCTCTGATTATGACATTAAAAGGCAAATGTCGTGTTTATATGTAACACTAATTAATTTAACTCTGATGAACTATTTATTGCAAAAACGAATCAAAATGTTTATAAAAGAAAATAGTATTTTGTAAGGAAAGACCTGATCTGGTTTATTTTTTCAAGTGAGAAATGATCTGTTTTTAAGGATGTCCCCACTGGCATCATCTTTCTATGGAATTTATTCTTCCCTGAGGCAAAGTTGTGAAGTTTTTAGGGTGGGATGAACTGATGTTTGTGGGAAACTTGGCAGCTGAAGTGGGAGTTCAATTAGGCTCGTTTTAATGATCTACTCATTTGTATTCTTGATTTAAAAAGCCCAGGGAGCTGTGACTCCCTGTTCCAAATGCAGCCTCAGCTGCACAGGTGGGTAAAGGCTGTACCCAGCACTGGGGCAGAAGTGGGACCTTTGCACAGGCATTGACTGGGTTTGTGTGTGACTGCATCAAAGTGAGAGGGAGAAATGAAATTCTGTCACCACAGGGAACCTCCCAGGGTGAAGCTGTGTCTCAGCTTGATGGGGGAGTTGCAGAGTTTCAGGGGTTGGTGTTTGTTACTTGATGCATAAATAGCTGCCTTTTGGGAGTGGTTGCAGGAAGAAAACAGGAATTGATTCCATCAGATTTCATCTCCCAGCTCCCCTCAGAGGATGCTTAGGAGGGATCCCCCGTGTCCCCAAGTCCCTGCCAGGAGGGGACAGCGGGGGGGGCGGGCTGTGCTCCAGGGAACAGGGACAGGAGGAGAGGGAACGGCCTCAGGCTGGGCCAGGGCAGGCTCAGCTGGGCCAGCAGCAGGAATTTGCCCATGGAAAGGGTGCTCAGGCCTTGGCAGGGGCTGCCCAGGGAGGTTGGCAGTGCCCATCCCTGCAGGTGGCCAAGGCAGGGCTGGAGGTGGCACTGAGTGCTCTGGGCTGGGGACAAGGTGGGCATGGGGCACAGCTGGCACTGCCTGGGCTGGGAGGGCTTTTCCAGCCTCAGGGGTTTGGGGATTCTGGGATTCTGTGGAATCTGTACCTGGTTTTTCTGTGCGTTTTATTTTGTTTATATTCTGCTTTCATGGAGAATATGGAATTTATCCAGTTAAATTTTTTCAAGGTATTTTGTTTCATTGGTGCTGTTCTCCACCTCTCCCCAAGGCTGCTGTGGGAATGCTGATCCTGTGTCTGGATCACCACTCCAAGGAACAGCTCCCGGTGTTTCCCTGTCCCTCCTCCCACAGCATCGGCTTCTTTATTTTCTTTCCCCCCTGTTTTTTCCCCCTTTATTTTTATTTTATTATCCCCCCTTATTCAGAGTGACAGAACCCCATGGTGTAATGCCCACTGCCCATGGAGCAGAGGGGGCTGGACATTCCCTGCCTTTCCCTGGCTGCTCCTGCTCCTTTCCTCCCTGCAGCAGCTGCTGTGCCCAGAAGGACAGCGAGTTCCCTGCAGCCACACACGGCTGGAATCCACCAGCTGCTGCCAAGGTTCTGCTGAGGGCAGATAAGGCAGAGATGAGGCTGTGCCCCTCAGGGCAGGCTCACTGCTGAGGGAAACCAGGGGAGAACAGAAATGACAGCTTTGCCTGCTCAGGGGTGTTGGGAGTTTAGAAGGAAGCAGGAAAAGTGTCTGGGAAAGTGACCCCCCCGGCACAGGGTGCCCAGAGCAGCTGTGGCTGCCCCTGGATCCCTGGCAGTGCCCAAGGCCAGGTTGGCCATTGGGGCTGGGAGCAGCCTGGGGCAGTGGGAGGTGTCCCTGCCCCATGGCCTTGGACACTTCCAGGATTTAGGAGCTGCTGAAATCAACCCAGATGGATTTTTTCAGGCTGAGCTGCACTGATACAGTTCTGTGTGGAGCCAGTCTGTCCTAAGCCCCACGAGGGTTCATCACACTCTGAGGGTTGACCAGCAACCTCCCAGAAATGGCTTAAAAACAATTAGCAGGACGGCTGATTGGAGGTGTTTTGAAAAACAAAAAGTTTTAATTAAAGCAGAAAATAACAAACTGTGCAAAGCAAAAGAACAAAAGCCGTGCACAGTGCAGGGAGGCCCCTTGCACCTGCCAGGACACAGCCAAGAGCCCCGAGGATCTTCCTGCTCTCTCTTATGTATTGATTGATCTGGGAGGGGTTTTTGGCAAAGCTGCACACTAGAAATGAGCCACATTCCTTGAGGAACAGCTGAAAGGTCCAAGGGATGCTTTTGTCCTGGCACTTGGCCAGTCATAGTGGGAGAAGCATAGAAGATTCTGGTTCTTCTTCCTTAAAAGTTCTGGGCTGAAACCGCAACTCTTTTCCTACCGTGGACACACCTGCTCAGGTGTGGGGCTGCACTACAACACTGCACCTTGGTTTGCTTCAGAAACCTCCTGCCCCACACCCAGCAAGGCTTTTGTAGCTGAGGGGGCTCTTCCTCAGCCACAGCTGCTGTGAGAGTCACAACAGAGCCAGACCTGGGGACAAGGGGCAGCTTCTGCTTCTGTTTTCTCACCAAAAAACCCCAAAAAACCCAAAACCAAACCAAACCAAAACAAACGAACAAAAAAACCCACCCCACTCCCCCAAAGCAGTACAGTTGGTGTGTCCTGGAGAGAAGCTGCAGGGAGAGCTCAGAGCCCCTGCCAGGGCCTGAAGGGGCTCCAGGAGAGCTGCAGAGGGACTGGGGACAAGGCCTGCAGGGCCAGGACACAGGGAATGGCTTCCCAGTGCCAGAGGGCAGGACTGGATGGCATCTGGGGCAGGAATTGTTCCCTGGCAGGGTGGGCAGGCCCTGGCACAGGGTGCCCAGAGCAGCTGGGGCTGCCCCTGGATCCCTGGGGCCTCACAGGAAAGAAATAATTTAGAGGAGGAGCAGTAATTCAGAGGGAAACAGCAATTCAGGGGAGAGTTCATCTTGAGCTGAGCTTGTGGACGCTACAGTGACAATGAATCAATAAATCAGGTGAACTTTAACCACGTGCTGATGTAAACTGAAAGTACAGAGCGATGCTGGAGGCTGCTCGCTCTGGTACAGCCTGTTCTGGCAAAGCCAGGAGGAAAACAGACCCCTTGGAAGGCCTGGGAGTGCTTGGGAAAAGATTTCAGACCTGAAATGCAAAGAAAAGTGGAATGATTGAGGAATAGGGATGAGGGGGAAAACTGAAGGAGAAGAGTCTGAGCTTGTGGTCAGCAAAACAGATTCCAGAAGAGGGCAATGAGGGAAGACTCAGAGAATTCCAGTCAAAGGAGTGGAGGGAGAATTTCATGGAGAAAGAGAACCCAGAGCCCAGGACCACGCCAGGGGTCAGGGCCACAGTCACCCCCCAGCTCCACATTTTTCTCTCTCCCTGTTGGGAACTTTGGGCCCTTCCCTGCCCAGCAGGTCCTGGAGGTTCTGAGCCCCAATCCAGGACGAGTCCCACTGAACAGCAGAGCTAGAGAGGCTTTCAGAAATATCCATCCCAAGCTCTAGAAAAGCTTTTAAATGGATTCTTAACCAGAAACACTTGTGCTTGTAACTTCATGTTCTTTTTTCTCTGAGGCAGACTGGAAAGAGCCATTACCACCTGGCAAAATGTCATTTCCTAGGATTCATCATCCTAGAAAATTTTTATTGAATAAGTGGGGGGCAGAGCAAGGCTCCTTCCCCTGAGACTGTGCTGCTGTGAAAACCAGGGCTGCAAAGAGCTGCTTTACAGGAAGAACCATGAATAATCCACAGGCTTTGGAGCACCTGTGTGCAATGTACTGGAAATATTTCTTCCTTAGGGGCTGGAGCTGCTGAAGTTCACTGTGCATTCTCTCAAGCCACTACTGCAGACACTGAGGGCATGGAATGATGATGGCATCACAAAGACAGATGAGAAGGCCCTGGGGAAGCCTGAGAGAGGAAATCCTCACTCCAGCACCACCCATGAGCATCACTAACCCCAGGATTCCCCACTGGGCAAAGCACAAAGAATCTCATTACCAACTTCCAGTTCTTCCATTTTCCCATCAACTCTGCCACCACGTCACTCCAATCTCCTCTCTGATTTCCACTCCCTCCTTTCTGCTCCTCTGGTTCTGTGGCAGTTTTTGAAACCACATCAAAGTTCCTCACAGAGGGATTGTGTTTTCCCATCTGGGTGAGTATCATGACAAAGGCAATGGAAATCCCATCAGGGTTTGCAGTGGGTTGGATTTTCAGCCGTGCTGGCCTAAGGGTGAAAGCAGGCTCTGGAACTCCCCTGAACGGAGCAGAACTCCCTGATCACTGTGAAATTCCAGCCTGGAGAGGAGAAGCTGCAGGGAGAGCTCAGAGCCCCTGCCAGGGCCTGAAGGGGCTCCAGGAGAGCTGCAGAGGGACTGGGGACAAGGCCTGCAGGGCCAGGACACAGGGAATGGCTTCCCAGTGCCAGAGGGCAGGGCTGGATGGCATCTGGGGCAGGAATTGTTCCCTGGCAGGGTGGGCAGGCCCTGGCACAGGGTGCCCAGAGCAGCTGTGGCTGCCCCTGGATCCCTGGCAGTGCCCAAGGCCAGGTTGGCCATTGGGGCTGGGAGCAGCCTGGGGCAGTGGGAGGTGTCCCTGCCATGGCAGGGGTGGCACTGGGTGGGCTCTGAGCTCCCTCCCAGCCCAAATCAGTCTGGGATTCTGTGGTTGTCTGGAGAGGGATAAATCTCTCTTTGGCTGCAGTTTGTCCGTTTCTCAAATGTTTGATTGAATATTGCAGTGAGCATTAATTGCAATGTGAATGTTACGGTCCCTAATTGGGGCTTGGGGTCAGCTCCCTTTTGCCAGCCACAAGTTCTGATCACAAGATTAAAGAGCTCATCTTCTGTTTTTTTGTTTCATATTTTGCATGGGCCTGCCTGCAGGCTTGGGGAGGTAAAGTCAGGTGTTCACCTTTCACTTCCCACCCTCTAACACCAACCCCTCAGTGGGCTGACCAGTGTTTTCAGAGAGGAGGATTTGAAACTCTGGTGGGCAAAGGTCTGTGCCCTCAACATCCTGGCTGTTATAAACAGGACAGGCTTTGCTTCTTGGAGAGAACATAGACAGACTGTTGGATAAAAATGTTCCTGGCTGCTGCTGCCTCTTATGCCATGGGGTGCTGCACGTGCTCTGAGCACCTCTGCTGATCTCAGGGTCCCAGAATCCTGGGATCCCAGGATGGCTGAGGTTGGGAGTGACCACAGTGGGTCACTGGTGCCACCTCCCTGCTCCAGCAGGGCCATCCCAGAGCTCAGGGCACAGGATTGTGTCCAGAGGGCTCTGGAATATCCCAGGGAGGAGACTGCCCAGCCTCTCTGGGCTCTGCTCAGGGCTGGGCACTGCCCAGGGCAGAAGTTGTGTCTCCTGGGCAGGGGAATTGCTGGGCTCAGGCCCTGCCCGTGGCTCTGGGGCCATTGCTGGGGCTGGAGCAGAGCCTGGGGCTGCTCTGCCCTCCCTGCACACAGGGACAGACAGACAGGGACACCCAGGGACACACAGGGACAGACAGACAGGGACAGCCAGGGACACCCAGGGCTGTGGGCCCCTCTCCAGGCTGAGCAGCCCGAGCCCCCTCAGCCTCTCCCGGGCACGGAGATGCTCCAGGCCCCCAGAGCTGAGCCTGGAGGAGATCCACCCGTGGCTGTGGCAGTGTGAGAGGGGCACTGCTGAGCCAGACTCGTCCTGTGAGGACTGCTCACCTCCTGCCCCAACAGCTGATAAGGAAAGGCGTTTCTGGCAAGTTCTTTCTGTAACCACACCTCAGGGTCACCATTTTGCCACGTAGGCTATGAACCACAACTGCTGAACCAGTCTAGCACTGCTAGAAACGTTTTATAACCTATAAATATTTACAGTTTATCTTCTGCTGAGTTTGAAGACAACTTCCTCGCTGATGTCACAGAAGAAAGAAAGAAAGAGAAGCTGGTGTTGCCCAACCTGTGAGAAGTGCTATCTGCAGGGACAGGCAGCCAGGGCAGGGCAATGTGTGTCCCTGTGGCCGCTGATGTCTGTCCCCAAGCACTCCTGTGACGGAGGAAACGAGGCCATTTGGGCTCTGCTGGATTTATTTCTGTTGGCTGACAGACAAAGGAGACATGATTTGGTGGTTTCTTCTCATGTCAGCTCTGGAACGGGATGAAAGGGGCAAATACAGCATTTCATCTTGTGTGAAAAGTGTAGGAACAGAGGTCCAGGAAGGAAGGACCTCAGGGAGCCCAAGGAGGGATCAGAACTCTCTACCCCTTCACAATGGATTGTTTTAAATATCCCCCTTCTCCGGCAATATCACCTGCTTTTTTGTTTGTTTCAGCATTAGAAAACTTTCCTGGTCTCTGTGTTATTGTAGTCTCCTCACTGCTCCCACCTCCCTCAGGGACACAGAGCACAGGGGGTGCATTCCCTGCCTTGGGAGGGAGGGAATTTTTTCATGCTGTCCTTACTCTGCCATCACACTTCTTTCCCCAGGCCACATAACATCATCTTCATTGGGGACCCTGTTCCTTGTCCTCCTCCTGATTGTCCCCAGCCCTGCTCACAGCTGTCCACAAGGCCTCAGCAGTGCTGGGGAGCAGGGAGGATGATCTTTTGGGCCAGGCCTTGGGATGAGCTGCCCAGGGAGGTTTGGAGCCTCTGGGAGTGTCCCAGAGGAGTCTGGATGTGGCCTTGGGGCAGGGGTTGGGGTGATGATGGTGCTGGGGTGGGACTGGGTGATCCCCAAGGGCTCTTCCAGCCTTGACGATCCTGGGATTAGGTTTGGAAGGACAGAAGTGTCCTAGGTGGTATCAACCAGGCTGAAAGAATGAGGAAAGCCTGGCATAAATATCTTTTTACAGCCTGTGGTGCCTTCAAAATGTGTAATTTTGAACACATCTACGAGTTCCATCTTCATGGAGAATATTTAGAATCCCAGACTGGTTTGGGCAGGTGGGTCCCGACACCACCCTCAGAGCGCCCGGACACAGCCCCAGACACAGCCCTGAGAGTGCCCTAAAACTACCCGTCACACTGCCCTGACACTGCCCCTCACACTGCCCCTCACCCAGCCCTGACACTGCCCTGACACTGCCCTGACACAGCCCCTCACACTGCCCCAGACACTGCCCTAAAACTACCCCTCACACTGCCCCTCACCCAGCCCTGACACTGCCCCTTTATTTTTCTTCCTCACACAAGATGTAGAAGCAAAATAAAATTATTCCTTTAGCCAGAGTATAGAAGTGCAGAGCTGTCGTAGTTTAAGTGCTAAATAATTTTTTGCTAATTTTTTCTTAGGTTAGCTATTTTTTTTCTGTTTTGAGATCATGACTAAAACAGAAACAAAGGTAAAACAATTCAATTATGAATTAAAAAGATAGATTTATTCACACACACTCAGAGAAATAGAAAAAAACTATGAAGATGTTATAAAAGAAANCTGCCCCTCACACTGCCCTCACACAGCCCCAGACACTGCCCCAGACACTGCCCCTCACATTGCCCTCACACAGCCCCAGACACTGCCCCAGACACTGCCCCTCACATTGCCCTCACACTGCTGTCACATTGCCCTCACACTGCCCTCACACAGCCGCAGGCACTGCCCTCAGCCAGCCCTCACACCGCTTTCAAACAGCCCTGACCGCGCCCGCCCCTCACAGCCCCCGGGCCGCTCCCGCGCAGGCGCTGTCGCCGGAGCTTCCGGCAGCGCTGCCTTGGATGGCGGAGGCCGGGGCTGGAGCGGTGGTGGAGCCCGGGGATGGATGGACGGAAGAGCCCGAGGAGCCCGGAGATGGACGGACGGAAGAGCCCGAGGAGCCCGGGGATGGACGGACGGAAGAGCCCGAGGAGCCCGCGGATGGACGGACGGAGGAGCCGAGGGGCAGATGGAGGGCGGAGCGGCGGTGGCTGTGGGCGCCGGGCAGGCGCTGGCTGGCGGCCGTGCTGCCCCTGCTCCTGGTCGCGGTCCCGCTGCCCTGCGCAGGTGGGTCCCGGGAGCCCTCAGGGAGCGGGGCTGGTGCGGAGCCCCCTCCTCGGGGCCGAGGGGGGAGCGGGGCGCGAGTCCCGCAGCTCTGCGGGGATGCGGGGCGGGATAGCGGTGTCGGTGAGGATCTGTCGTGTTTCCAGGGTTTTCATGGAATCACAGCACGGTTTGGGTTGGGAGGGACCTTAAAGCTCATCCAGTGCCGCCCCTGCCATGGGCAGGGACACCTTCCCTGCCCCAATGGCCAACCTGGCCTTGGGCACTGCCAGGGATCCAGGGGCAGCCACAGCTGCTCTGGGCACCCTGTGCCAGGGCCTGCCCACCCTGCCAGGGAACAATTCCTGCCCCAGATGCCATCCAGCCCTGCCCTCTGGCACTGGGAAGCCATTCCCTGTGTCCTGTCCCCCGTGTCTCTGCAGACAGGCCCTCTCCTCCACGCCAGTCCCAGCTGTTCCCGGTGCATCGCAGCAGCTGCAGGTGCGCGTGGGAGAAACAGCTTTGCATTCCCGTTGTTTGGCTTGGAAGTCACAGTTTGGCAGAGCCTAAAGAATAAATGAGGAAATGAGAGGTAGAATTGCAGGATGGGGGTTTTGCCTCGCAGGACAGGAGCTTGTGCCTTGTCTTTTATCCTTACACAGCAAAAAAACATCTATTGCCCAAAACCTGTTGCTCAAAGAGGAAGTATTGTGAAGCATTACAAAGGAGGGCAGAGAGACTATTAGTACAGGCGGAGAGTGACAGGATCAGGGACAATGCTTTTAGACTGCCAGAGGGCAGGGCTGGATGGGATCTTGGGCAGGAATTGTTCCCTGGCAGGGTGGGCAGGCCCTGGCACAGGGTGCCCAGAGCAGCTGGGGCTGCCCCTGGATCCCTGGCAGTGCCCAAGGCCAGGTTGGACATCGGGGCTGGGAGCAGCATGGATGGGCTCTGAGATCCAAACCCGGGGGTAATCCTAACTCTGGAATTCCGAGTAGTAGCTCTGCTTCAGTGACCTCTCCCCTTCCCCTGTGCCAAGCCCAGCTGTTCCCTGTGCTGCTGCTCCAGGGTGAAGCTCTGGCTCTGAGTTCTCCTGGGTTCTCCAGAGCCTTTCCTGGTGTCACATGTAGGGGCTCTCCTCTTCCTCCTTCTGCTGAAATGTTGACCGAAATTTTCCATTGGTTTCTGCAGCCAGGGTGTCGTAAGCATCGAGCATCATGTGCTCTTCCTGGGACTTCCCCTGGCTGTGGGGTTTGCTCTGTTGCCATTTCTTGCTTTCTTCTGTTGTGGAATAGATTTTGTTACATCATCGTGATTGTTTTCAACCATCATTTACTGACAATATTGCTGAACATGTCATGAACATCTCATGAACATCTCACTGCTCAACGAAGCAGTGGTTTTTCTGTACTAGAACAGTTTGGGTTGTTCTAGTTTATTGGAATTTGACAGGGGAAAGAGATAGGCAGATGTGCTAAAAGCATTTCTGGTTCTTAATATCTTCTTTCCACAGAAGTCTAGTCCCTTTAGTTCTCAGACCCAAAGTGCCATCATGCTCAAGTGAACAAACAGGAATTAGTTTTAAATGTCTGGCTTTTAATCATTAATAAAATAAGCCAGGAAGAAGTCTTGATTTTTAGGTTTTTCTTTGCATATCAAGTTACTACCTAAATCACAAAATTTCTCTGCTGATTAAACATCCCTGAGTTTGCTACTTCCTTCCTGCATAGCTGTTCATTGGGAAATTTATGATTTGTGGAATTAATTTAGGGAAGCAAGCACAAAACTCATTGAAAATAGGGGAACATATAAAAGAGTGGATGACTGGATCACATATTCCTGTCTGTAGGGTGGAGGATCCAGAAGTATCCTGAGAAACTGGATCAATGCTGCAGGAAACAAGTGCAGTGGCATCGAACAGGAAAATGTGCAGGGCAAAGAGAGGAGGGTTAAAATATCAAACCTGCAAAAAAAATAGAACTTGTACACATAAATTACACGACATTGTTTTGTTGGGTGTTTTTAGAAAACCCCAAAAGTATCAGGGCGCTGCAGTGCTAATTAGTAGGAAAAAATTAGGTCGTGTCTCATGTAAATTTGACTTCCATTAATTAATCTCAGCCAGTTTATTGTGTTTTTACACTGCTTCAAGCAAGTTGAACCGTTTGGAAGGAATACAAAAGAAAACAATAAAATCCTTTCAGGAGGCTGGAAATTTGGCTTAAAAGGAAAACTTAAAGAATTGCTGCTGCCATTCAGCTTTCTCTTGGTTGTGAGTTGTGTTGAAGATCATTTTCCTGGGATATTTTCCAGCTGTACAAAACACTAGCCTGGCTTAAAACACGGGCTGGGTGTCTTCTACCACCCTGTTCTTGGACCTGGGGAGAAAATCTGGATTTTCCTCCTGCTCCCACACCTCTTTTTTCCCATCTGACCTGCTGAGGTCTAACAGGGAGTACTGGAAAGCCTCATGCTCTGTGTAAATTTGAAAAGATGGGAAAGATACACTAAATATTTGAATTTCTACCCAAGGCAAACAAAAATACTATAATAATTGAAATGTAGTGGTGTTTTTATCAGTTGGAGGCAGTGGGGCCCTTGTTGTCACAAGGTTTTTGGCTGAATTGTAGCCACCTGCTGGATAAATATCTGGGAAAAATCTGGTTTTTCCACTGTTGTCTCATTTTCTTAGCAAATGTCCTTTGGCATTCTCTGGATTTGTCTTAGTCTGTCAGAAAAGCAACAAATTCCTGCCTTGTGGGAATAAACTCTGTAGTGGGAGCCACAAGGTTTTATTGAATTATTTGGCTTTCATGTTTTTGTGCTTTCAGGAGCTGTTTCCCAAAATCTGCAGCCTGTGGATCCCACTTAATTCTCCAAAAGGATTTTGCAGAATTCAGTCTGCTTTTCCACACCTTCCCTTTGTAGAAAAGGAACTTATGTAGAACAAATTAATTGTATTTGCAATGAAGAGCCTCTCCCACAGTCAGGTTCAGGATAAGCCATTCTTGTCTAGACTGAAATAGCATTTATTGCCCAGCTGAAATAGCATTTCTTGGTTCTGATTTCCTCTTCATACAGTCAAATATCAGACTGATCTCAAAGAGCAATTTCAGGGGTTTCCGATATGGCTTAGGAATTGTAACCATTGGGAAATAATTAATAAATTACTTCAGATAAAATAGAAAGTCAAGGACAAGAGGTGTATTTTATTTTAATATATTTTGTTTAAATATTTATTTATATTTAATTTTAATTAAATTTGATTGTATTTTGATTTTTATTATATTTTTTATTTTATTTTTATTGTCTTTTTCTTGTATTTAACTTATTTAATGCATTTTTATTTTTTAATTTAATTCTATTTTTTCATTTTAATTCTATTTTCTATTNNNTTTATCTTTATTTTTAATTTTAATTTTATCTTTATTTTTAATTTTATCTTTATTTTTAATTTTAATTTTATCTTCATTTTTTATTCTAATACTTTATCTTCATTTTAAATTTTATCTTAATTTTAATTTTTAATTTTATCTTCATTTTTTACTGTAATACTTAATTTTAATTTTATGTTCATTTTAAATTTTAATTTTATCTTCTTTTTTTATTGTAATACTTTATCTTAATTTTAATTTTATGTTCATTTTAAATTTTAATTTTATCTTCTTTTTTTATTGTAATACTTTATCTTAATTTTTAATTTTAATTTTATCTTACTATTTTCTTTTCCTTTTATTGCAATATTTTCTTTTCTTTATCTACTTGGTTGTTTCTCCTAGGCCAGAGCAGCCTGCAGAGCCCAGAGAATGTCCAGGTGCATGTGGTGAACACCAACTTCACTCTGAGCTGGGATTACAGCGGGAGCCATCCCAATGTGACATTTTCAGCACAATTCCAGTGGTGAGTGAAGAAAACTCCCATTATTTCTCACTGTATTTATCACCCAGGGAGCACCGAGCTTGCTGCCAATGCTGCATCACCAGAAGGGTTCTTGCACAAGGTTTATTGGCACACTTAGAAATGGAATTTAGGTTGATTTATTCTCTGGTTTGTTTGGTTTCTTTAATTGTGGCCACACGCAGAGGATTTGGGGGCATTTTCAGTATAACTTTAAATTAATTTCTCACTGTTCATTAACCCACATTTCTCAACTGCAAGTTTCATGCCCAGATGAAACAATGTAAGGTTTGTTCTTAAATATTTGCTTGGTTTCCTTCAGTTGTTCCATATCCTGATCCTTTTGCACACATCAGCACAGGCATTGTGTGGCACTTTCCTGACAAGTGAATAGTAAAAAACATTTCTGAGCTAAAATTACTGAAAGTCTGACCAACCTGAGATCATGGAAGGTTGCTTGCCCGTGGCAGGGGTGCAACAGGATGGGCTTTAAGGTCCCTCCCAACCCAAACCATTCTGGGATTTTGGATTTTAGAAAAATGCTTCTTCTTTTCCAATATGTTAATGACAACAGCTACTTTGAAAATAGATTTATTTTAAAAAATGTCAGACTGGTCTGAGAGACAAGACAGGGGTTGAGGGTAAACAACTACTGCTTCAAGTCTGTGCCTCCTTTTTTTGGCCAGGACGTTTTAAATGCCTCTATAAACCTCTTCCTTTACTGAGGTGTGGATGTGTGGTGATTAAAAAAGAGCTGCTGAAAACCTGATTGGTGCTGAACTCCACTTTTCACCTCTGTGGTTTTATTTTCCCTTAATTTGCATTCCTGGCTCATGTTACAATTAGTGGAGTTCTGCTGGTTTTATGCTCCTTTAACCACTTTTGTCAAGACTTTAAAATTTCTTCCCCTGAATTATAAAATCTTTGCCAGACTAGGAAATATAACAATCCTGAGGATGTAATTCTGAGTTCTGGCAGTTGTAGGGTAAGTTAAAGGAGATAACTTTAATAAACATCACCCCTTTTCTTGCTGCTTTATCACCAGTGCAATCAGTGTTAAGAAGAAAAGAAGAATAATTTCAGGGCTTTAACTGTGGGTTGGATTTATCCTGGGGGTGTTGTTTATCCTGGAGGTGTTGTTTATTCTGGGGTGGTGTTGATCCTGGGCAGTTTATCCTGGGGGTATTGTTTATCCTGGAGGTGTGGTTTATTCTGGGGTGGTGTTGATCCTGGGCAGTTTATCCTGGGGGTATTGTTTATCCTGGAGGTGTGGTTTATTCTGGGGTGGTGTTGATCCTGGGCAGTTTATCCTGGGGGTGTTGTTTATCCCTGGGTGTTGTTGATCCCAGAGTGTTGTTTATCCCAAGGCATTCTGAGCTGTTCATCGTGGGGATGTTGTTTATTCTGGGGTGTTTATCCCAGGGTGTTCATCCTGGAGTATTGCTGATCCCGGGGTGTTGTCTGTCCCGGGGTGTTGTCTGTCCCGGGGTGTTGTCTGTCCCGGGCTGTTGTCTGTCCCGGGCTGTTGTCTGTCCCGGGCTGTTGTCTATCCCGGGCTGTTGTTTATCCCGGGCTGTTGTTTATCCCGGGCTGTTGTCTGTCCCGGGCTGTTGTCTGTCCCGGGCTGTTGTCTGTCCCGGGCTGTTGTCTATCCCGGGCTGTTGTCTGTCCCGGGCTGTTGTCTGTCCCGGGCTGTTGTCTGTCCCGGGCTGTTGTCTGTCCCGGGCTGTTGTCTATCCCGGGCTGTTGTTTATCCCGGGGTGTTTATCCCGGGAGGGTGTTTATCCCGGGGTGTTTATCCCGGGGTGTTGTTTATCCCAGGGTGTTGTTTATCCCAGGGTGTATATCCTGGGGTGTTTATCCCGGGCTGTTGCTGACCCCGGGCTGTTCTCTGTCCCGCAGGTCGGAGCTGGAGCCCACGGGCTGGCAGGAGCTGCCGGGGTGCCAGGCTGTGGCTGGCACGGGCTGTGACTTCTCCTCGGCCATCTCCGAGTACTACGATGACCACTACGTGCGTGTGAGGGCTCAGGCTGGGCCACTGCTGTCCCCGTGGTCCCCGACCCTGGAGATGGTGCCCGAACACGTGGGTACGAGCTCTCGGCTTCTGGGGGTGCCTTGGTTCCTTTAGCACCTCGGGGAGGGTTCTGCTGCCCTGCCCAGCTCAGGTGAGAGCCCACCTGCAGAGCCTCCAGCCCTGACATCCAACGGCAGCAGGACCTGGAGCTGCTGGAGGAGCCCAGAGGAGCCATGGAGCTGCTGCAGGGCTGGAGCCCCTCTGGAGCCAGGCTGGGAGAGCTGGGGGTGCTCCCCTGGAGAGGAGAAGCTGCAGGGAGAGCTCAGAGCCCCTGCCAGGGCCTGAAGGGGCTCCAGGAGAGCTGCAGAGGGACTGGGGACAAGGCCTGCAGGGCCAGGACACAGGGAATGGCTTCCCAGTGCCAGAGGGCAGGGCTGGATGGCATCTGGGGCAGGAATTGTTCCCTGGCAGGGTGGGCAGGCCCTGGCACAGGGTGCCCAGAGCAGCTGTGGCTGCCCCTGGATCCCTGGCAGTGCCCAAGGCCAGGTTGGACACTGGGGCTGGGAGCAGCCTGGGACAGTGGGAGGTGTCCCTGCCATGGCAGGGCTGGGATGGGATGAGCTTTAAGGTCCTTCCCAAAGCAGTCTGGAATTAGGCATTGTGGAAAAACCACGTGTGGTTTCCACTGCTGGGAACAGCAGGACAGGGTGGGTTTCCCAACAGGAATGTAAGACCAGACATCTGCAGGTCATGGAATGCTGCAATTCTGTCTTTTCTGGAAAAGGAAAACTATTCCAAGTGGTGCTGGTTTCCTGACTGAATTTCCTGTCGCTCTGTATTTGCCTAGATTATTTCTTGGAAAAATCCTTTTTGACAGTGGATTTTTGTAGAATCTCAAACTGGTCTGGATTGAGAGGTGTCACAACGTGACACGAGACCACGAAACAGAGGCAGGGCAATCTCCAGCAGCAAAAGGCGAAACTTTATTTACAAGTTCTATTTTATACATTTGTGGGTCTGGCCATGGATTGGACGGTGGTACCACCACCTCCTGAACCCCACCGGCCAGACCAGCTGTCCATCTACTTTCTCCTCCTAGCAGAAAGAATGTAAACAGAAGGGGACAGTTAGAGAAACAAACCATGTTTACAGTAAGAAACTGTGAGAATTCTTATCTGATTCCGAAAAATGCAGAAGGCCTATTTTAAGTCTCAAAAAGAACAGGGGGACAGAGAGGGACCTTAAAGCCCAGCCCATTTCACCCCTTTCCTTGGGCAAGGGCAGCTTCCATAGACAGGTTGCTCCAAGAACCCTTTTCCAGGAAGTTTGTGGCTTTTCAGCAGTTCCAGTGTGGTACTGAAGCCCTCCTTTGATGTTGGATTTATTGGACTCAGCTAAGTCTCTTGCCTTGCAGGTTTTAGAATAATTTAAACTGATTATTTTTGAAAACACTTGCTGGTAATATTTCATTTTAACTGCTTCTGGAACCGGGTGATGGTGGTTGTTAGGTTAAATTTCTTTTAGAAACTGCCCGAGTCATGAAAACTTAAGATCCTATAAGTGATCATTCAAAAGAATTAAAAATAAGATACCACAGGCAGGTATTTTGGGTTTATTCCTGTAAACTGCTTTTGGGGTGTATTTTCTCAAAGTAGATCTGTTTAACTTCTTTTTTCTTTCCATATTTGCAGCTCAGATTGGTCCACCAGGACTGGAATTGCAGTCCACAAATGGAGTCATCAAAGTTAAGGTTTCTCCTCCAGAAGCAAACCAGAGGAAAAAAATGTGGATCAATGATCTAAGTTTTAAATATAACCTGGTCTTCTGGGAAAACTCATCTCATGCTCAGGTATGAGCACTGCTTTTTTTGTTACTTAACCTTGCCAGAACTGTCAGAGATGGACTTCCATTCGTGCTCTGAAATGGAATTGTTTGGTTCTGACACTGTGTCACTGCTCCTGGGTGGTTTGAAAGTTGGGGCAGGTGGTTTTCTCTTGGTGGGATGATTTTGTCCTTACTATAGGATTGTTTTATTGGGATTGCCCTGATCCAGGGATTTTTTTGAGGTGTTGTCATTGTGGACTGGTTTTCAAGGCATTTTGTGTGTCCTGCAGAGCACCCAGAGCTCTCCTGTGAGGAGCAGGGGAGAAACTCTTCCTTTTTTCTGTTTTTTAGGGAGATGGGTGTCACCTACATTAGGGCAGGGATTGAAGGGCAATCTGAGTTCTTTTGGGAGATCAGACCAAAATCATCACTTCAGAGAGCACCTCGAGGAGCTGGAGCATGTCCAGGGCAGGGAACGGAGCTGGGAAGGGCAGGAGAATTCCTGAGGGAGCTGGGGAAGGGGCTCAGCCTGGAGAAAAGGAGGCTCAGGGGGGACCTGGTGGCTCTGCACAAGTCCCTGCCAGGAGGGGACAGCCGGGGGGAAACACAGGAGTGGGGACAGGACGAGAGGGAACGGCCTCAAGGTGCACCAGGGGAGGTTCAGATTAAAGACACAATAAAATTTCCCTCACAGAGTGGGCAGGCACTGGGATGAGCTGCCCAGGGAGGTTTGGAGTCACTTGGAGGTGACCCAGAGGAGTCTGGATGTGGCCTTGGGGACAGGGTTTGGGGTGATGCTGGTGCTGCTGGGTGGCACTGGGTGATCCTGGAGGGCTCCTCCAGCTCTGGGGTTTTGCGATTACACATCAAAGGCCCATGAGTACAAGTTGTGTGTGGTCAGTCACCACAAAGTGTGGGGAACCAAAAGCAGGGAGGTGTTGGGGTGATGGAGGGATGGGAATGTCCTGGTTCATATTGCAATACCTGTGGGGTGAATTCCTGGGCATGCCAAATCCCTCCCCACTTCATGGCAAATCCTGGTTCATATTGCAATACCTGTGAATTCAGGGGTGAATTCCTGGGCATGCCAAATCCCTCCCCACTTCATGGCAAATCCTGGTTCATATTGCAATACCTGTGAATTCAGGGGTGAATTCCTGGGCATGCCAAATCCCTCCCCACTTCATGGCAAATCCTGGTTCATATTGCAATACCTGTGAATTCAGGGGTGAATTCCTGGGCATGCCAAATCCCTCCCCACTTCATGGCAAATCCTGGTTCATATTGCAATACCTGTGAATTCAGGGGTGAATTCCTGGGCATGCCAAATCCCTCCCCACTTCATGGCAAATCCTGGTTCATATTGCAATACCTGTGAATTCAGGGGTGAATTCCTGGGCATGCCAAATCCCTCCCCACTTCATGGCAAATCCTGGTTCATATTGCAATACCTGTGAATTCAGGGGTGAATTCCTGGGCATGCCAAATCCCTCCCCACTTCATGGCAAAGGAACCCAAAATGTTCCTGCCTGTCAGTCACTGGCTGAACTGGAAACTTCCCTTTAGGATTTCTCCAGCTCAAACACTGTCCTACTTTCTCTGTTTTACCTTTTTAGGTGAGGTATTATACAAATGGGCTGAAACCCTGCAAAATGATCATTTTAAAATGTTCCTGGGGAAGCACAGTTGCCCTCACAGGCTCTTTTGTGTTTGTTTCTTCCAGCTGCAGAGGAAAAACATTTTCCCTGTTGACACCATTGATGATCTTGCCCCAGACAGCACTTACTGCTTCAAAGTTCAAGCAAATCTCCCCAGGGAGGCAAAGGAAGGCTTGTTCAGCCCCATCAGCTGTGTGAAAACCACCCAGAAAGGTACCCAGGAAATCAGCTTATCTGCAAATGATGTCTTAAATTCAACTGGCACACAGTCAGTTGTTCTGAAGCAACAGAAATAGGCAGAAGGGCCAAATTCCTCCTCACTTTGGTATAAAATATATATATTATATACATTTACTCTTCTCAATCAACGTAAAATATGTCAAGGGTAGAGTTCTAATAGTACAGAAAGGGTTTTGCCATGAGGAGAACTTGGACATTAATTTGGAACAAAAACTTCTTTGTGTGTTTTGGAGAACTCTGGTTTTGAATCAGTGGCTGAATTGGGGAAAAAACCACAAAACCCTCTGGGATACTTGGCACCCAAGGAATGCACAGAAAGTTGAGCTGAGCTGAAAAAAAATACTGGTTTTATATAATCCTTGGTGAATTGATTGTTACAGCTGCTGAAGAAAGGCTTTGAGGGGGCAGTTTGCCACCTTGTTATGTGAAATTAAATTATTTTCTGTGCTGTGCAGTTGCTTTTAGAGGTTTATTTTAGAAAAAAATAAGTGTAGAAAGTCAAATATTAGATTGGACGGGGTGGTACATCATAATTAGTTGATGGTACATCAAAATATAAGTAACTGATTGTAAATGAAAACTAATTTATACACAAAATGCATTAATTAGTACACATCTGTGTCTTAAAAAAATAGAGTACATGTGTATTTTTAAAATATTAAAATAACTAATATTTAATATATTAAATTTTAATCTATTTTAAAATAATAGTACTATGTGTATGTTAATAAAATATTACAATAACTGATACATGCAGGTTTTAATTATTTTAATCAAATATTAAAACAATTCACATTCATATTTTAATCAAATATTAAAATAATTGTCACGTTAATGTTTTAATAAAATATTAAAAATTGTCACATTAATATTTTAATAAAGTCTTAAAAACAAAAGAATCAAAATGTACAAAAAATACAGATGTGTATTTTATACATTTTTCTCCTCATGTTATTCCCAAACCAGTTTATTTCTGCTCCTCTCAGTATTTGTGTACTTGAATTTTTTTCTGAATTGTTTTTCAGCTGATTTTTGAACTAAAGGCTTGCTAGGATGATTTACATATCACAGCCTGTGACTTGCAATCTTTCTACCAAAGAAACTTTGTGTTTTCATTCTTGACACGAGAAATGCCCCTTCCCTGTCCACCACAGGAAGTTTTTTGGTAACTCTGGGTTTCCTTTTCCCCCCGAGCAGTGAATGACCTCCTGTGTGCCACCAACCTGAGCGTCCTGGCTTTGAACATGAAATTCCACCTGCTTTGGAGCAGCCAGGGGAAGCAGGAGGTGAACTACAACGTGCAGTACCTCTAGTGAGTTCAGCCATTCCCAGCCCTGCTCTCTGAAACCCCATTTGTTGTGTTCTGGGAGTGTTTCCTCCAGGTTCCAATGAAAGGTTTGGTGCATTTGTGTATGAATGGGAGCATTGCTGTGGAAAGAATTCCCTGTACGCCCTGAGCCCGGGGTTTCAGGGGGCTGGGCTGCTTTTGGGGGTGTTCAGCTCCTGAGGGAAGGGGCTCCTAAATCCTGAGGGACAGTTTTAAAGCTGGGAAGTTTAAATTGCTTAGTGGCTTTTTGCTTGTGAAGAAATTAGATGAGTAAAAGTGAGCAAAAACACAGGTGTTGGAGGTCTCAGTTGTCAGCAGCTTGGATTTCTTCTGGGCAGGCCCAAGTAGGGGAGAAGACCCAAGGTAGCACGTTAAAAACACATTGTATCACAGAAAAAAATGTTGCATCACATCAAAAAGGGTCTTACCACATCAAAAATGTTGTATCATGTAAAAAAAAAAGTTGCATCACATCAAAAAAAGTTGCATCACATAAAAATTACCACGTAATTGTTGTACCACATAGAAAAAATGTTATATCACGTTAAAAAAAATCAACTCATATAAAAGCCCCCTCATGTCAGGGGAAATAAGCCTTGTATCACATCAAACCCCATCAGATCACAGGCAAAACCACTGTATCACAGAAAGAAAATCAGCTAAAAACCACCTTGCATCAACAAACAAGGAATGCCATAAACCCCCCATCATATCCCATAAAACCCATGGAATCCCATCCAAAACATCACCTTAGCAGCACTTCCATAAACCTGTGTCTCACTCCCCAGCACAGGCATTGTGGCCACACAGTGAAGAGGAGGGAGCCCCTGGCATTCCTTGGGAATTCTTTTGGCATGACAGGAAAACCATGGACTGCACAGAGCTACGTGAGAACTTTTCCTTTGGATTTTCACAACTTGTCCACCCCACATCTCATTTTCTCTGCTGAGGCTTGGTTCAATTTGTATTTCCTGGCCCTTTTACCTTCATTGTTCCACTCAGAGATGTCTCATATTAAAATGCTGATTTTTTTTTTATCAGTAGAGGCCTTTTTGCCCAAAACTGAGCCAAGTGCAGCACGAACCAACATGATTTTCTGGAGGAGTTCAAGGAGCTCACATCAAAACTCTTGAATTGTCTCTTGCAGTGGGTTCCTGAAGAAGCTCAATGATGATTACTCAGACAAGTGGCTCAGTGTCCCCAGGTGTGAGAACATCACCAGCACCTGGTGCAACTTCTCCTCCATCATCACCACCACTGGGTTTTATTATCTGCGAGTGCAGGCCAGGGGGGGACACAACAAATCCTGTTTGTCCAGGGAAGTCAAAGTGGATCCTCTGAAAACAAGTAAGGAATTTGTTCCCTGAAACCTTCACTGCTCAGCAGACTCGTGCCAAATGTCTTCATGAGCTGACAGGAGACTGGGGAGGGGATTTCACAAGAATATAGTGACAATAGTTGAAATGTTTCTCAGGATTTGATATTCTGAACAAAACTATGAATTTATAGTTCTAACTCTGTGTTTCTTAAAAGTTGTCGTGGATTTCACTGGCAGCATTTGATGCAATCTGTTTAGTTGTATTTTTTCAGTAGGGTTTTAATTCTTTATTTGGTTGTTTTCAGATGGAATTGGCCCTCCTGGTGTAAGGCTGGACCTCAGTGACACTTTGCTCCACATCCTTATTTCTCCTCCAGGAGGAGCTGAGGATGAAGTCATGAGGAACAATTATGACTTGTCCTACAGGATCCTGTACTGGAAGAATTCCTCAGATGAGGTGTGAACTAATTCAATACAATATAAAATCGATTCTGACTTAAATCCTGAGTGTCAGTTCTCCCTGAGGAGCTCCTTTCCAAGAGAGGCACATTTGTGGTGTTAAGTCTCAAAAAAAAAGTCAGTTAATTGGGTTTTTTTCTGCAAGATTCTATCAAAAACATGATCACTGTGACTTTTATCACCCAGTGATTGAGATTTTTGTGTAACTCTTTTAGAAATCTGATCACTGTGATTTTTATCTCCCAGTGGTGGGTTAAAGTCTCAATTTCCATGGATGTGGCTGTGTGCAATGTGATGGAAAAAGTTATCCAGCACTGAAATCCTGCATGCTTCTAGCTCACATCTTCATGGCTCTTTCCACATTCTTTAGATACTTCTGAGAGTAAAATACTTCACAGTAATTGGTAAAAGGGGGCAGAAGAGAAGGAAGCAAACTGCAACAGGAAGGAGTTTCCTGAGAACTTGGAACTGTGACATTTCAGAACGGGGGGAGCACTTGGTTCTTGCCCAGGAGGTGTTTGCTGAGTTTTGCTCAGGAGCTGAGGGGGTGGTTTATTTATTTCATTGAATCTGGGTGCCCAGGGAGGTGGTGGAGTTCCTGGAAGTCTTCCAGAGGCATCTGGATGTGGCCCTTTCTGAATTGTTTTTCAGCTGCTTGGGGTGGTGCTGCTGGGACTGGATGAGCTGGGATGAACCCTGCTGGTTCTGGGGCTGCAGCAATGTCTGACATTTCACAGAATCACTTCTCCATCAGCCTGCAGCTCTCACCTGTTGGAGATTCCTGCGCTGTCCATGTGATCTGATCCCTCCTTTTCTCCTTGTCTGCTTTTCCCAGGGGGAGGTGAAGCAGAAGGAGGTGAAGCAGACCATAGCCACAGTCCCTGATGTGTCCCCCTCCACGCTGTACTGTGTCAAAGTGCAGGCCTTCTCAGAGCCCTACAACAAAAGCAGTGCCTACAGCCAGCAGGAATGCATCCACACCCCTGCAGGTGGGCACAGCCTGGCCCCTCTTCCCCTCTGCAGCTGGCATTGGCACCCTTTGGCTGGGAACTCACAGCTCCAAACTCCTGGCAGCACTGGGAACACCTGTGGGTGCTTCAGCACTTCACTTCCCAGTGCTGCATCTTGGGAGGGAGCAAGGAATCACTAAATGCCACGTTGTCAGGGGTATTTTATCCTTGAAACTCTCTTAGTCCTTCTGGGAATGAATCTCCTGTGCTGAAGAGTGAGGAGATAAATCAGATTTGTTAGGGCTGAAAGCTCATCTTGGTGCAAAGGGAGAGAGGGGGGACTGCACTCACTCAGAACAGAACTAATCATGGTGAAGGTAATTTGCCACATAAAATTTTATTAGCACTATGAAAATTTCTGACTCTTCAAACTGCCTTAAAGCTAAGAAAATGTAGTAACAGCAATGCCTGGCTCACATTCAGGATTCCTTTATTATTCATTTATATTGTGATCCTCACTGCTGTGTCTTATCAAGCCTAAAAAGAACCAACTGCTACTTTTTACCTGAATAAGATCAATATTTTCATCTCTTTTCCTAGGTATTACTCTTCCCCTTATCCTGCTATTTCCATGAATCTCTTTAAACCCAAGCAGTGCCTTCAACACACACCATGCCCTGTCTTTCCCATGGTTTGATACCCCAGAGTGAAAAATCTTCCATTCTTTCATCATAAAATAAGACCTGATTATGTCCTTTGGATTACTTGGAAAGTGGCTGCTGGTGCCTGTTAATTTTAGTATCACCAAATCATGGAATGGTTTGGGTGGGAAGGACCTTGAAGATCATTTCAGTGCCACCCCAGCCATGGCAGGGACACCTCCCACTGTCCCAGGCTGCTCCCAGCCCCAGTGTCCAACCTGGCCTTGGGCACTGCCAGGGATCCAGGGGCAGCCACAGCTGCTCTGGGCACCCTGTGCCAGGGCCTGCCCACCCTGCCAGGGAACAATTCCTGCCCCAGATCCCAGCCAGCCCTGCCCTCTGGCACTGGGAAGCCATTCCCTGTGTCCTGGCCCTGCAGGCCTTGTCCCCAGCCCCTCTGCAGCTCTCCTGGAGCCCCTTCAGGCCCTGGCAGGGGCTCTGAGCTCTCCCTGCAGCTTCTCCTCTCCAGGGGAGCACCCCCAGCTGGTGGGACTGGATCATCTTGGAGGTCTCTTCCCACCTTGGTGACTCTGTGTTCTTGGACTGGAAAATATTTTGTGGCCTCTTTAAGCAAAATTACCTCGGATTCTGGCACAGCATCAGTTTTCCCTGGTGCCCATGGCTGGGTGATGTGGAAATGTTGAATTATTTGATAAATTCTGCAGCACATTTGGAGAGGTGCTTTAATTTCTGCTGGTTCTGAATACTTCAGCTCAATGTTTTTTATTCCCAATTTTAGGAACACATTTATCTCTGATCATTTTTGGGATTTTCACCAGTGCCCTGCTGGTTGTCCTGCTGGTGGTCACCCCTCTGGTTTTTCTGCTCTACCAAGCCTACAACAAAATCAAATACGTGTTCTTCCCCTCCTGCCAGCCCCCCCTGAACATCGAGGTGAGCTCTGACTGCTCAGTCATTACACAGCTTCTTTTTAGGAGAATGAATTTAAATATCATGGAAAAAAGATATTTACCTGTTCTGGGTCAGCCAGGGTTCATTTTAGAGGTTTTATCAGTGGTCTCCAGAGCTTTGTCCAGTCTCCAGCTTGGCACAGGTGGTGCTTAGCAGGGATCCTGTTCTGGAATGAAAAGGGCAACACTCAAGTGTGTCTTGAAACCTCTATACCTGGGTTTTCTTTTAATTCTGGTGTGGCCTCCTCAGGCTCTAATGGATGAAATGTTGCAATTCTGTGGTGACTGACAACTGAGAGCAGGAGAAGGGCTGAGGTGAAATGCTGGAGTCACCCTTTAGTGCTGGATTCTGTGAGTGCAGCTGGGAGCTGGGATGTGTCCAGGGAACAGGGACAGGAGGAGAGGGAACGGCCTCAGGCTGGGCCAGGGCAGGCTCAGCTGGGCCAGCAGCAGGAATTTGCCCATGGAAAGGGTGCTCAGGCCTTGGCAGGGGCTGCCCAGGGAGGTTGGCAGTGCCCATCCCTGCAGGTGGCCAAGGCAGGGCTGGAGGTGGCACTGAGTGCTCTGGGCTGGGGCCAAGGTGGGCATGGGGCAGAGCTGGCACTGCCTGGGCTGGGAGGGCTTTTCCAGCCCCTGGGGTTTGGGGATTCTGTGAACTACACCCTAATTCTGAGTTGGTGAATTTAGGGCCACAAGTGGTGGTTGAGGGGTACAAAACCACACGATGCTGCTCAACATGAGCATGGAACCCCAGACTGGTTTGGGCTGGGAGGGACCTTGTTGTTGTAGGACACAAAAAAGGATGAGAGACTCTAAATATTTCAGAAGGCAAAGAGCACAGAAAAAAGCTTTATTGTTTAATTCTTGCAACCTTTTTATAAGGTGTTCTGATACAGACTGAACATGGTTGGTGAACAGGAACGACACCTCCCTGATCCCATTGGTTAAACCAGAGAAACAGCTCAAATGTTTGGAGAACTGGAAAAGCAAAACAGCACCTGGAGAAAGATTGTTTTGAGAAAGGAGAGTTGTTTGCCAAGATTGTTTTGAGGAGAAGCTTTGTTGATAAATTTTCCTTGGGAGAAATTCAGCAGCTACTAACAGGCTGAAATCTCTCAGACCCAGAAATATCAGGCCCACAGGACCTCAGAGCCCACCCAGTGCCAGCCCTGCCATGGCAGGGACACCTCCCACTGCCCCAGGCTGCTCCCAGCCCCAATGTCCAACCTGGCCTTGGGCACTGCCAGGGATCCAGGGGCAGCCACAGCTGCTCTGGGCACCCTGTGCCAGGGCCTGCCCACCCTGCCAGGGAACAATTCCTGCCCCAGATCCCATCCACAGCTGCTCTGGGCACCCTGTGCCAGGGCCTCAGCACCTTCACAGTAAAGAATCTGCTAAATCCCATTTGTGTGACTGTGGTGTTAAGCAGAATTAGTATTTAATTATTTAAGTCAGTCTATAATTATTATTTATGTGTGTTCATCTCTTCCCCTTGCTGCTTCTGTCCTCAGGGATTTGGAGCACAACCCTTCAGCAGCCCTTACCTGTCAGCTGCAGAGGAGGCAGTGGAACATTGCTGTGTGATTGAATCTGTGATCACAGAGGAGGGAAATCAGATCGATTTTACAGACTACAAACATTCCACACGCAGCAGTCAAGACTCTGGGAATTATTCCAATGACAACAACTCTTCTGGGAGCAAAGGATCCAAAGAAACACTGGAAAAGGAAATGGTGTAACTTTGGGAGAGCAAAACTCCTTTGTGGGATCGTCAACTTCAGGAACACTTCAGACCTCTCTGTGATGGAAGTCCCAGCCTGAGGGGGACACTGTGACCTTTGGGATCTTCAGGGGGACACTGTGACCTTTGGGATCTTCAGGGGGACACTGTCACCTTTGGGACCCTCAGGGGGACACTGTGACCTCTGGGACCCTCAGGAGGACACCGTGACCTCTGGGACCCTGTGGGGGACACCGTGACCTTTGGGATCTTCAGGGGGACACCGTGACCTCTGGGACCCTGAGGGGGACACTGTGACCTTTGGGACCCTGAGGGGGACACTGTGACCTTTGGGATCTTCAGGGGGACACTGTCACCTTTGGGACCCTCAGGGGGACACTGTGACCTCTGGGACCCTCAGGAGGACACCGTGACCTCTGGGACCCTGTGGGGGACACCGTGACCTTTGGGATCTTCAGGGGGACACCGTGACCTCTGGGACCCTGAGGGGGACACTGTGACCTTTGGGACCCTGAGGGGGACACTGTGACCTCTGGGACCCTGTGGGGGACACTGTGACCTTTGGGACCCTCAGGGGGACACTGTGACCTCTGGGACCCTGAGGGGGACACTGTGACCTCTGGGACCATCAGGGGGACACTGTGACCTCTGGGACCCTCGGGGACACTGTGACCTCTGGGACCCTCAGGAGGACACTGTGACCTTGGGGACCCTCAGGGGGACACTGTGATCTCTGGGACCCTCAGGAGGACACTGTGACCTTTGGGGCCCTCAGGGGGACACCGTGACCTTTGGGATGGCTGGGTTTGGGTTCCCCTTGTTCCCCTTTGGGTCCCAGAGCTCCTCAGCCCTGGCTGGGAGTGACCCCGGTGTCCCCAGCCCAGGCAGGGCTGTCCCTGTGCTCCAGGAGCAGCTTGGGGCACGTCTCCACTGGAAGGGGATGAGCTGAGCAGCAGCTCCCGGTGCAGCAGAGCAGCTCCCGGTGCAGCAGAGCAGCTCCCGGTGCAGCAGAGCAGCTCCCGGTGCAGCAGAGCAGCTCCCGGTGCAGCAGAGCAGCTCCCGGTGCAGCAGAGCAGCTCCTGGTGTGGAGTCACTGCGTTTCCAGAGCCAAAGGAAATCCATGCTGGACACAGCCCTGGGAATTCTCACTTTCCCTGCCAGCCCCCGCTTGGCTCAGCAGGTCCAGAGCTAAAGGTGCCAAGGGAGCACGAGGAGCAGCAGTGAGGGGGCTGGCATCCCTGCTGGCATTCCTGCTGGCATTCCTGCTGGGATTCTTCCTGGCATCCCTGCTGGCATTCCTGCTAGTATCCCTGCTGGCATCCCTGCTGGGATTCTTCCTGGCATCCCTGCTGGCATTCCTGCTAGCGTTCTTCCTGGCATCCCTCCTGGTGTTCCTGCTGGCATCCCTCCTGGCGTTCCTCCTGGCATTCCTGCTGGCCTTCCTCCTGGCATTCCTCCTGGCCTTCCTCACGGGCTTCCTGCTGGCATCCCACCTGGCATTCCTCATGGGATTCCGCCTGGCATCCCTGCTGGCATTCCTCCTGGCGTTCCTGCTGGCATCGCTCCGGGCAGTGCTCGCGGGGTTCCTCCTGGCATTCCTGCTGGCCTTCCTCCTGGCATTCCTCCTGGCCTTCCTGCTGGCATCCCTCCTGGCGTTCCTCCTGGCATTCCTGCTGGAATCCCTCCTGGCATTCCTCCTAGCATTCCTCATGGGATCCCTGCTGGCATCCCTCCTGGCATTCCTCACGGGATTCCTCCTGGCATCCCTCCTGGCATTCCTCCTGGCATTCCTCACGGATTCCTGCTGGCATTCCTCCTGGCATTCCTCACGGGATTCCTGCTGGCATCCCTCCTGGCATTCCTCACGGGATTCCTGCTGGCATCCCTCCTGGCATTCCTCCTGGCATTCCTGCTGGCATCCCTCCTGGCATCCCTCCTGGCATCCCTCCTGGCATCCCTCCTGGCATTCCTCCTGGCATTCCTCCTGGCATTCCTGCTGGCATTCCTCCTGGCATCCCTCCTGGCATTCCTGCTGGGTTTCCTCCTGGGATTCCTCCTGGATGTGGCTGGGGATGCTCCCAGGGCTTGTTCCATGTCTCAGGCCCTGTCCCTGGAATGTCCCAGGCCAGGCTGGACACTGGGGCTGGGAGCAGCCTGGGGCAGTGGAAGTTCCTGTCGTGGCAGGGGTGGATTGGGACGAGCTTTAGGGTCTGTCCAAACTCGTTCTGGAATTGGCAGTGGGGTTCAGGAAATGCCTTTAGCAGAGGGCTGAGCTTGGCACTGTTTTGTTTTACCCACGGACTTTTCTTTGGACAAGTGCTCAGGATGTGCTGCAGTAACATTTCAGTTGCCATATTCCATGTTTTCCATGCTGACTCCACTGTCTTCCAGAGTGTTTTTATTTTTGAAGTACCTTATTTTTTTATGAAGAAACTGCTCTGGAGTCAGCTGCCTTTGAGCATCCCACGGGCTGCTGCTTTTTGTTCTGTCTAGGAACTCTTGGTGTTTATATATCCTTTTTTTTTTTCACTTTGAAGAGACTACCTAATTTTATAAACTTCCCATCCCTGTGTTCATTGAAGAACAGAATAAATTTTGCACATTTGCTTCTTATCCCTGCCTTGGTTCTGTGTGTTTTTGGGGTGGTGAGATGGAAGCTGCCCTGTGGATACCTGGGAAGTTCCCATGAGGAGCTGTGCTTCCTGGAAAACCCAACGTGAAGGATATCATGGAATATCCCATCTGAAATATACAGAAATTGAATTAATGGCATGATTTGGACAAAAGTTCATTCATGGGAAGGATTTCATGGCCAGATTTTAAGCAAAGCACCCAGTGAATGTTCCTGAAAGAGGCAGGATAATTCCCAGGAAATCCCCATTTTCCTCTGGAATGCAGAACCAAATGGATGCTACTGAATGGATATTTATTGTTATTTTTATTGTGTTTTATGCTCTAAGTGTGCTTCCAGAAAATCTTGTACCAGATCTTTTCAGTGGGGCCAGAAGCAGCAAAACCAGAAGAGTGAGATGGAAAAACTCCTTGATTCAATGGATATTGAAATGTATACTATTAATAGAATATCAAAATAACAATAATACTAATCAATAATTTTAGTATCAAACATTTAAACTGGAAAATTAAGTTCCTAAATATCCCAGTCAGCCTCATTCTGATTTTTCAGATGTATCCAGAAATACTGGGAAAAGGATTTGTCCACAATTTTACAAGAACTCTTCATCTCAGAGTATGTTATTAGGATTTACTTATAATTGGTTAGGCTTTATTTATTTATTATTAGGTTTTGTTTATTAATCATTTATTAAGTTGTACTTGTTATTGGATTTTATATATTTATAATTGTTTAGGCTTTATTTATTGATTGTAGTTAAATGGATTTGTTCAGTTCCAAGGCATTTCTGAGGAATGTGGCCCTCGGGGTGGTTTCCTTTTCCTTGTTCAAGATATTCCCAACCAGATGAGCCTGGAGGCCTCTCCCAGCCCGAATGATTCCACAATTCCCTGATTCTGTTCCCTGGATTTGTGCTGTTCAGGATGGAATCCTGTCAAGTGCCCCGGGTAAGGTTGGATTTCTCAGTGTGGACGTTGAAATTGCAGGGAAGTGCCTCAAACTGGGCTTTGTGACACCAGAAACGCTTCACCCCTGTGGCTTTTGTGGGATAAATTCAAAATCAGCTCCCAGCCCCAGGAGGGGAGGTGAGGGGGCAGAGGGTTCCAGAATTTTCCAGAGGTTTCCTGCCCTGGGATGGAGCTGAAGGACTCCGAGAGCTGGGGATGGTTTGATGTGGTTGGAGCCCTGCTGGGACCTTCCCAGGACTTCTGCCCCTGGAGTGGATTCTTGTCTTGGGTGGCAGTGCCAGATGTGACCAGGGCTGTGTATTCTGTTACCAGCTGTTAATCCAGCTGGAGCAGTGTTCTTTATCCCTTCCAGGACCCACCCTCCCTCCAGGGGATCTGCTGTCCATGGCCCAGCTGTTAAACCAGCTGGGGCAGTGTTCTTTATCCCTTCCAGGACCCATCCTCCCTCCAGGGGATCTGCTGTCCATGGCCCAGCTGTTAACCCAGCTGGGGCAGTGTTCTTTATCCCTTCCAGGACCCATCCTCCCTCCAGGGGATCTGCTGTCCATGGCCCAGCTGTTAACCCAGCTGGGGCAGTGTTCTTTATCCCTTCCAGGACCCACCCTCCCTCCAGGGGATCTGCTGTCCATGGCCCAGCTGTTAACCCAGCTGGGGCAGTGTTCTTTATCCCTTCCAGGACCCAGGGTTAGGGTTACTTATTTAGAATCTATTTTTGTTTCATTTATTATTAGGTTTTATTTGTTTAGAATTGATTTGGGTTCATTAATTTATTAGGGTTTAGTTGTTTATAATTGGTCAGGTTTTATTTATTGTTAGGTTTTACTTATTTAGACATGATCAGGTTTTATTTATTGTTTTAAAAATTTATTTAGAATTGATTGGGGTTTATTATTATTTACGTTATCTATTTATTATTAGGTTTCATTTGTTTAGAATTGATTAGGTTTTGTTTTATATATTATTAAGTTTTGCTTATTTAGAATTGATTGATATTTATTTATTATGTTTAGGTTGTTTATTTAGAATTGATTAGCTTTTGTTTTATATATTATTAAGTTTTATTTATTTAGAATTGATTGAGGTTTATTTATTTCTAGGTTTTATTTGTTTAGAATTGGTTATGTTTCATTTATTTATTATTAGTTTTCATTTGTTTATTTAGAATTGGTTAGGTTTTGTTTATTATTAAGTTTTGCTTATTTAGAATTGGTTGAGGTTTATTTATTTATTATTAGGTGTTATTTGTTTAGAATTGGTTAGGTTTTATTTATTTATTATTAGGTTTCATTTATTTAGAATTGGTTGGGTTTTGTTTTATATATTATCAAGTTTTGCTTATTTAGAATTGATTGATATTTATTTATTATGTTTAGTTTGTTTATTTAGAATTGATTAGCTTTTGTTTTATATATTATTAAGTTTTATTTATTTAGAATTGATTGAGGTTGTTTTATTTGTTTAGAATTGGTTAGGTTTTATCTATTTATTATTAGGTTTCATTTATTTAGAATTGATTAGGTTTTGTTTATTATCAAGTTTTGCTTATTTAGAATTGATTGATATTTATTTATTATGTTTAGTTTGTTTATTTAGAATTGATTAGCTTTTGTTTTATATATTATTAAGTTTTATTTATTTAGAATTGATTGAGGTTGTTTTATTTGTTTAGAATTGGTTAGGTTTTATCTATTTATTATTAGGTTTCATTTATTTAGAATTGATTAGGTTTTGTTTATTATCAAGTTTTGCTTATTTAGAATTGATTGATATTTATTTATTATTATGTTTAGGTTGTTTATTTAGAATTGATTAGCTTTTGTTTTATATATTATTAAGTTTTATTTATTTATAATTGGTTGAGGTTTATTTATTTATTATTAGGCTTTATTTGTTTAGAATTGGTTAGGTTTTATTTATTTATTATTAGGTTTCATTTATTTAGAATTGGTTAGGTTTTGTTTTATACATTATCAAGTTTTGTTTATGTAGAATTGATTGAGGTTTATTTATTATTGTGTTTCATTTGTTTATTTGGAATTGATTAGCTTTATTTTTATATATTCTTAGGTATTACTAATTTAGGCTTGCTGAGATTTTACTTCTCCCTTGCTGGAGTTTTTATCATCTCGGAGCCAGATCCTTGCTGGGAATCCCAGGTGGAGAGCCAAGTGCAGCAGAGAGCTCAGGGTGGTGAGTCCCCGTGGGGTGGGCTGGCTTTGGGGAGCTCTGCTCAGCCAGAGCTCAGCTGCTGGGGCTGTGTGAACAGGAGGGAGTCCTGTGTGC
>WAAE01008522.1:0-129017 GCA_013400495.1 Nicator chloris
CTCTCTCTCTCTCTCTCTTACATACTGTTCCCAGATTAACCCCAGATGTCACTTTAATTCATGGGTTAAATTTAGCTCTCACTTAAACTGTTGTAATTCCAGAGTAAGGTCATGGTTTTAATAGGAGCTATTCTAAACTCACTCTAGTGATAAAACAGAATCTTTGTTATTTTGTATCTTCTGTGAGTCTATCCTATGAATTACATTCTGCCTGCACTAACAAGGTATCTGGAGTAAGCATCAAAATGCTTGTGCAAGCAATAAGCCACTGTTCCTGATGCAAAGAGAAATATTTAATGCTTGCAAGCTGCATTAAGTTTCTTTCCTCCTACACTGACCTCTGTTCCTAATATTTCTGCACCCCATATTCCTACAGTAACTTTACCACTCTATAAACTCACATCGCTTATTTCTCATATTAGAACAACAGCTGTTAATGGCACAAGCCCACTCATGTAGTAAAATTCTTCTTTATAAAAATTAGCTTTTGTACTGGTTTAGCCAATATTCAAGTGAAAATATCTTCCTTTAATTCAGTGTAACATTAAACTCAGTAGTAACCTTTATTCACCACTTTGTTACTCAAATTTGATGCTGTGCTGGTACTTGCAGTGCTCTATACACATCATCTTAGTACTGAAGTAACACAGTGATGAACCAGATACTTGAACTTTAAATTTAATTCTTCCTTCGACTGTATTACTTTTTGTTGGGGTTTTTTTTTTTCTCTCCTTATTTTTACTCTTGTCTGTGACATTTCCTGAGACTAAGGAAAGATCACGTAACATTCCTTTTTGTCAGTTCTATAACATAATGTGCAAAAAGTTGTACCTTCACAGGAGGTCAAAAGCACTTCTCATTTCCTAAAGGAAGCCTCTTAGAAGTCTTTCTCTCATTAATTTCTAGGTTGCACACCTTTGCCCACTTGCACTTTGTTTTTTTTTTTTGTTATGTCTAGACAGAATAGGACAGGTTTCAGTCATCTTACCTTGCTAGGCATCGGGTATTTGAGTTTTATCTCTTTTTAACACACACTTCAAGTTTAGCAATTCTGGTAGCTTGGCTGGTTTAAATTTAGTATTTTTCACCCATACGTAATAATTATTTTCCTACTGGGGAATTATCTTCATACACACTAAGACCATGATGTGCTGTATACATCCCTCACCTACTCAGCTGTTGTAGCAGATTTGAAAGGCTTGGCCTATTAAGTATTTGGACAGGAAGCAGAAATAGTCATGTTGTTGGAAGCACTTGTGGTTGATTGACTCACACAAGGGATACATTTGTTATAAAAGAGGACATTAAACAGCTGAAGATATAGTATTTTTAATGATCACACATAAAAGAAAATGACAAGAATGTAAACTTCTGTTGCAGTTGTGATCAGATTTCAGTGTGGGGAATTGCACTCTACTTAACCAAGTTATCTTGTTACTGGAGCAGGCAGCCTGCCAGCCTTTGCTCCTCGAGTGTCAGCTGCTGGTTGTGATGTTCCATGTCAGACTTAGCAGACTTTCCTCAAAAAACGATTCCCTTTGTTTATAATTCAGCAAGGTCCCTCGGTTTTTGCTGGGCCCAGGTAATGTAGAGTAATTTTGTATTTTGCCTTTAATTCTAGAGGATTCCAGCCACATATTTAGAATTCAGCAGCGTATTGAGTAGCAATTCTAAGGGTTGCAGCATACAATACCTGTTCTGCAAAGAACTGGAAACCCTTATCTTCACGGATACATTCATAGGTTTCTCCAAGCACAGGATTAAATGGCTTACTTCCAGCTCGGTAGTAACTGGATGCATAGGCAGAGACTGCAAAGGCAGCTATGTATACCTGGGAAGTACATATTTAGGACTTAGATTAATTAATTTACAACAGATACAAAAAAATAAAAGCAAGCTTTATCCTGATTCTGTATTTTTCCCTTCATTTGCAGACTATAACCATGCACGCCTCCTGCAAGCCAAGCCCTAGTTTGCACATTAGAGGATTATTCAATTTTCAGAGTCATTCAATGCGTCAGGGATAGAATTATTAGGGTCAGATACTGCAAATTTCATCTACTGAAAACAGCATTTCTGAACTGTTTGAAACAGTTTAGCATTCTGCAACACAGTTCAAAGAAGTAACCTTAAAAGTCACTGTTAAATTTTGTATAATAATTGGTTTTTATAGTTATGTCTGTGACTCCATATATGTACCAACTATCCTTTTTATAAATATGGCACAGGAAGTATTGGATGAGTTTTCACCAACTTTGCTATTCCTAATGCTGTTTGACTTAAAATTATTTTTTAATCTACTGGGTGCTACAACCTAATCATGAAACTATTGATCATGACTGACACACCTTCCAAATTTTTGCAGTCAACTAAGCATAATATGAGGAATTAGAATTCAGGGTTGTTTGATTCAAGTCTCTTTTGTAACACTTTTCCCCTCTTTTCATTCCCTTTTCCTCATCTTGTGAAAGTGTAGATACTCTCTTCTCAGTTTCAGAAAATAAATCCACTGAGGATAGGCTCTTTTATGAACTATTGCAATTACTATGCAACAGCTAGCATTAAATTTCGCTTCAGGAATTTCTCAAAGGCAAAGAATACACCAGTCTGAGGTAATTTCCAGATGCTTGGGTGTCGGGAGGAGGAGGGAAAAGGCTTCTTTCCCCTCCCTTTTGAACAACTACTGCTCATTTCCTTTTCCTTTTAGCATATCTTCTCAAGGGAACAAAAAAAGCTATAGACTGAAACCACCAGTGAATGACCACACCCTGGGAATAGGCCCTAAATCATAACCCTTGAAAGTGTCAGAATGAGAAAAGAGACTTTTCAAGCAGTGTTTATAACATGACTGCCTAATCTCATTAATAACCTCATTTTGAGATAATATATATTGAGTTGAAAAGGCTTAATTCAGTTTATGGGAAAATCTGTATCTTCCATTTAAGAGAATTTAGGGAGCTTTTAATCCTTTATTT
Source organism: Nicator chloris (assembly GCA_013400495.1). NCBI lineage: Eukaryota > Metazoa > Chordata > Aves > Passeriformes > Pycnonotidae > Nicator > Nicator chloris. Next base: position 2,976 of record WAAE01008522.1, read on the forward strand.
ATGGGCTTGCATATTAAGTAGCTCTTGTACACCTGGAAGCAGAACAACTTAAATGCATTTCTCTCTTGTTCTTTTGCCAAATGCAGAATTTAGGGTTCTGCACTGGCAGATGATGACATCACTATTGTACCCAACATACAGCATACAGCCTGGTTTTGAGATCCCGAACATTTTGGATAAACACAAAAACTTCAGAAAACCAGTTCATAAAAAACATGGAGATCATTTAGTGAATATAGAGATATCACAGTCAGGTAGGGCTGAAAGATCCAGCATCTCTATGAACAAACGTGTTACTAGATCAGACACCCTTGAAAAAGATCTATTGTAGCTTTCATCTTTGAGAGGCAACTATCTATGTTCAATCCCCTCTGCCCTTTTTGCTGTAAATTTTTAATATTAGACAGCAAGAGCTGCAAAACAGAACTAAGCTCCTTTTTTGTTTAAACTTGCAGAACAGCAAGGTACTTGAGAGACTTTCTGAAACAGCAACAGAAATGGAGCAGAAGAGTCAAAACCGGTGGCTATGTGAGTATGTACAGACACCTTTGGAGAGTTTGCCTCTCAGCTGAGAGAAACAAAACAACGGAATAGAATATTCACACAGAATTCACAGAATGTCCAGGTTGGAAGAGACCTCCAAGATCATTGAGTCCAACCCAGCCCTAACACCTCAACTAGATCATGGCACCAAGTGCCACATCCAGTCTTTTTTTAAACACGTCCAGGGATGGCAACTCCACCACCTCCCCAGGCAGATCATTCCAGTATTTTATCACCCTTTCTGTAAAGAACTTTTTCCTAGTATCCAACCTGTATTTCCCATGGCACAGCTTAAAACTGTGTCCCCTTGTTCTGTCAGCGGCTGCCTGGAGAAAGAGACCAACCCTGACCTGACTACAACCACCCTTCAGGAGGTTGTAGAGAGTGATAAGGTCACCCCTGAGTCTCCTTTTCTCCAGGCTAAACAACCCCAGCTTCCTCAGTCATTCTTCATATGGCTTGTGCTCCAAGCCCTTCACCAGCCTCGTTGCCCCCTCTGGACACGCTCAAGTATCTCAATGTCCTTCCTAAACTGAGGGGCCAGCACTGGACACAGCACTCAATGTCCTTCCTAAACTGAGGGGCCAGCACTGGACACAGCACTCAGTGTCCTTCCTAAACTGAGGGGCCAGCACTGGACACAGCACTCAGTGTCCTTCCTAAACTGAGGGGCCAGCACTGGACACAGCACTCAGTGTCCTTCCTAAACTGAGGGGCCAGCACTGGACACAGCACTCAGTGTCCTTCCTAAACTGAGGGGCCAGCACTGGACACAGCACTCAGTGTCCTTCCTAAACTGAGGGGCCAGCACTGGACACAGCACTCAGTGTCCTTCCTAAACTGAGGGGCCAGCACTGGACACAGCACTCAGTGTCCTTCCTAAACTGAGGGGCCCAGACCTGGACACAGCACTCAAGGTGTGGCCTCACCAGTGCTGAGAACAGGGAAAGAATGACCTCCCTCCTCCTGCTGGCCACGCTATTCCTGATACAGGCCAGGATGCCATTGGCCTTCTTGGCCACCAAGGCACACTGCTGGCTCATGTTCAGCCGCTGTCACCAGTACCCCCAGGTCCCTTTCTGCCTGGGCACTGTCCAGCCACAATGTCCCCAGCCTATAACATTGCAGGGGGCTATTGTGGCCAAAATGCAGGACTTGGCACTGGGACTTATTAAACTTCATCTTGTTTGACTCTGCCCATCCATCCAACCATTCCAGGTCTCTCTGCAGAGCCCTCCTACCTTCCAACAAATTGACACACACTCCCAGCTTAGTGTCGTCTGCAAATTTACTGATGAAAGACTCAATTCCTTCATCCATGTCATCAATAAAGATATTGAACAGAGCTGGCCCCAGCACAGACCCCTGAGGGACACCACTGGTGCCTGTCCCCAGCTGGATGCAGCACCGTTCACCACCACTCACTGGGCCCGGCCATGCAACCAGTTCCTAACCCAGCAGAGAGTGCTCCTGTCCAAGCCACGGGCTGCCAGCTTTTCCAGTAGTGTGCTGTGGGAGACAGTGTCATCTTCATTTCTTCAGCATTGCTTTTATGTTTACTCTATTCTGATTCTATTGGATGTGCCTAAGCACTTGGAATAAGGTATTTACCATCCGCTCAAAGGGGTTTGGGGTGTGCGCCGCTTTATCCAGGAGCTCGCTGTACTCCAGCTCCTCGCAGAGGCGCTGCAGGGTGTTCAGCGGCTCATTCAGCTCAACGGGCATGGCCACTTTGGAGAGATCCTTTCCTATGTTATTCCTCAGGATATTCCACAGGCTGATGTTACTTGTGTTAGGACATGGAGCTGGTAAACACGTTCTCCGTTTAGAATTGCATCCAATTCTGCTTTCAGAGATGCAATCTGAAAAGGAAGGAAGTGGCAGAACAATTAAATTCACATTTTCTTGGTTTCATTCCCTTTGCAAATATACATTAAAATGCAACCATCTTTTCTTCTGTCAAAACTTCCTTCCACCCACGATGCATTTAAGTATTTCACTTGTGGTTTGAAGATAGCCTGTTATAAAAATGACAAAATTAAGAATAACATTTTATGTACATTAATGGAAGTAAAATGCCACGTACAGGAAATGAATAAAAATTACCTTCTTTTCCCTTAAAGTCTGTAAGAAAAGGCTCAGACTTTACAGTGAATTTCAAAGAGTAAATATTATAACTATTTTATTTGTAACAGAGATGGATTCCTATCTGTTTAAGGGACATAAAACCTCCTTCCTTGACAGACCTTCAATTAAGTTGACACTTCCTCAGAAGGCAAGATGTAACTTACAGATGCAAGGATAATAACTACTCCTACTGATCTTTTCCTACTTTTTTGCATACTCCTACCAGGGAAATTTACCTGTACCACAAATTTACATTCAGGCTTTTCCACATTGCTCCCCATAGAGTTTAAACTTAGTGATGTTACTTTGAGATATGCCCATACATTGATGGAGAACTGACATGTTTTAAGGATGGGAAAGCTGAAGCAACTGTGGAACTATGGGCTTGCTGAAGATTAAAAAAAACCCCAAAAAACTCAAGTCAAGAGTCCTTGACATGAATATCTGAAGTCTGTGTTGCTCTATCAAAGCAATCAGAACTGGATGAACAGTTCTAAGTGTGCCATGACAGGATTTGTAGCAAAATCCAAAGAGAGCTACAAGCTTCCGCAACAGGCACTAGTCTGAAGTGATTATATTGCTTAGCTGTACATCACTTTTGTTTCAGAGAGGAATGTGTTTGCCACTACAAGAACATATTTCATCTTTCCACATCTTCAGGAGCACCTAGGAAGCTCCTGCCTTAGGATCAGTTACTATTTGGAGACATTGAGGCATAGCCCCAGTCTGTCAACCCCCGTCGTTTTCTGACTTTCCTCACACACCTCTGTCTTGAAGGAATTAAACTCACACTGGGCAGCACATCTCTCTGTGCTACACATGCCTGAAGAATCCCTGCCCTTAAATGCACTTATCCAGCACTTCCTCTTTGCCACTGATATAAGCACAGTGTCAGCAGTGCTTACAGCACTGACAGGTGACCACAAGGACAAACTTCTCCATGCCTGCCATGCCCCCCAGCCCATGCCTCACGTGGAGCTTTTAAAGGGTAATCAGTAGCCTCAGAGTTTTGAGGAAGGAGTTTCCTCCTTTCCTGCCACTGGCAAACTAGAAGTCCTAATACCTCACATGACTGAGTTACTCTAACAAGGTCAGGTGAACTATTTTCAGTCCCTTGCCTATGTCTTTCTTTTTGCTTAAAAATGGCATGGGCACTGCGAGTCAAAAAATCTACCTGAAACAATTATGCTGTTGAGAGTTAAGGAGCTGACCTCTATACTTCCTTATTGGAAGAATTTATTTAATGTCGGAAGAGGCCAAAAAGAAGGATGTTCCCTCAGGAACGAGGTAAATGCTAAAAACTTATCCTTGCTTAAAAGAGCTCCCAGAAGTGGGATTTGGCTATGTCTTTTGACAGCTTCTGATTAAAAGCAGAATACCAATTGACTCATTTACATATTCTGGACCAGTCAATTAATTGAAGTAGGCTACTGAAAAAAACAGAGTAGAGCAAGAACTTCAATACTCATATGCCAAATATTTGAAGCAGTGAAGTTTGCCTAGTCTCCATTACAAAAAGGCCCAGGCAGTCCTGGTTTGTAAGAGCTGTGACAGACAGGATGAATGCTGAAGGAGGTTCAGACATCTGACCTCCAGTTAGAGTCAATGACTTTCGAGGCCAAACTGAACCATTATCAACATCTGATCTGACCTTCTACATTACAGTGGCCAGAGGATTTTGTCATAATCCCACAATTTATGGTGCAGCTAAAGCCCTGTAGGAAAAAGACATCCAGTTTTCTATTAATGGCAGTGGCAGGCTGCCCAAAGCACGGAAATAGCAGGTACCAGAAGCATGCAGAGGTGCTTCTTAGACTGAAGAGCTTCAGTGACAGTCTTTGTTAGCAAAAGATGAACTGCCACATTAATACAGCTTTCTAAGGTCCAGATCATGAGATAAATTATTGGTATTCTTTCCTATCTTAAAGGCAAAAAATTAAAAAAATGTTCATTTTGAACAGTTACAGAATACATTTCAAACTACCCAAGTTCACAGGAATCTGCTGGTCCTTGGAGATGATCAGGAAACGGCTGCTAGTAAGAAATCACAGTTCAGCATTTTTGAAAATAAAAATATATTGCTAGACTGGGAAGAACATTGTGGTTAGCTGAAATGAGTTGAAGGCACAAAGCCAATTAGGTTGTAATGACCTATTCTTCTCCTTTTTTTGAGTCTCTTCCTATTAGGACAAATTAGCATATGTACTAACAAGACTATAGTGATTAATACATGCAAGAAAGAAATTCTTATGGTCATGCACCAGAGCTGCCAGTGAGTAATTATTGTCATGGCCCTTTAAACACTGAGTTCTGCTAAAACAACAGGACTTCTGAATACAGTTGCTGAATTGCAAACTGAAAACAGTGTGACAAGAAAAAAAAAAAAACTTTTGGAAAAAATGCAAGCAGCTGGGCCTTACTTCTTTGAAAAATCCTGTGGCCATGAGAAACTGAGAGAGAGTGGGAGTTGCATCAAAGAAGCCAAGAAAAGAGGTGTTTCCCTGCTGATACAGAACGACCATCCTGCTTAATCAACAGTGCCCAGATAAGCAGATTAGCCAGAATCTGCTGTTCCAAACTAATCTGAGTCTACATGAAAAAAAAACCACAGGCTTTTTACATCTCAAAACTTGCAATATCTAATTATCTAGTAAGAGAAGAAAAAATATATCCCAAACAAACAGAAACAAAATTCTCAAAACATTGCATAAAAAACCCACTGAACTTACCTAAAGTTTGTCTTTCATTCTCCATGTCATTGCTTAGGTTATCTTCTGAGACATTATCACTGATATCACTTACATATGAGTCATCATCTGATACCTGAGTGTGGGGTGGGGAAAAAAGCAAGATATATCACTCATTAAAATAACCCAAATGCATGTGGAAATTGTTACTTTCAGCTGCAATTATTGTTTTAATATAATTGAATCATTTAAGCTGTGTTTCAGTACTAGAGAAAAGTACTGCAATATCCTAAGAAGACACAACTGAGTTTGGGAGAGATTGCTATAATTGAAATTTTAACTTGAGTGGAGACATGCTTCCTCTCCTTGGCTTCACAACTAAGAAGGCTTTCCTCATATCAAAAGCCAAGGTTTTTATGAAGCCCAAGAGAGGAAACAATGATCTACTAAATTTCAATATGCATGACCTACAGGTACCACAAGGACAGGTATGAATAAGTATTTTTGTGATGCAATTCCCTGGGCACCTGTGTAATGACAAAAGGCAGACTACAATGTCTGCAGTATCTGCATACAAGCTACTTAACTGCCATCTCCCTCACTGTGTATATAAGAAGTCTTCATAATAATTCCTACCCTTTACAGTGAAGAGACAATGACAACAAATAAATACAAATGGCATATTAATTTCTAAATGTTTTGAAAATTTAAGTTTTCTGGCAGTCTTCTGATGTACAGTTAGCCCTCAGAAAGATTGCATGTCAACAAGCAGATAAGAAAATATATCTGAATCATGTCAATCTCCTTGCTCAGACCTCATTTTCTGAAGAACTAGCAGACAGTAGGACTTCCTGTGCATCAAAAAATTCTGTGAGAGAGTCAGCGATAGACAGCCTGCTTTCATTGGAGACCTGGTGAACCAGACCTCTGCCTTCTTCTCTTGAATTTTCCTGTTCAAAAGAAGAAAAAGCTTTGAGTGGGGAAGTACCACAAACAATATTCATGCATGCAATTCCACAGTCTCCTAACTTGAAGGGGTGTAAAACATTGGGAGAAGATTGCACATGTTCCTCTTCAATTAACGTGAAATATAGCACGTGTTTCAAAGTGGGATTTAAAACCAAAGTAACACAGACCAAAGAGAAGGAAAAAGAAGGAAAATAAAGCAATATTGAGTAAATCACTTAAGGTGTGGCATATAAAAATGCTTTGCTATTTGAATGATTTAGCCAGACACATCCAAGCCTATCATCAAAATGCCCACAAAAGAACAAAACGCCCATCTCTTTATGTTACATCCTAGACTCACATTCCTTCCTGATCTTAGCAAATTAATTAATCTTTTTCTCCTCAAGCCTTGCTTAATGCAAAGCCTGCCATAGAGTAATCTACAAAATTCAGAGGGGTAAAGTTGCTTTCTTTATAATAGTCTGTTTTCCTAGCTCTTTTTCTTCACTAATTTTCTATGCTGTGCTTTGGAAACCATTCCTTGATATCCACACCTGAGGTATCTCCATGTTACCCAAAACCAACACATTATTAAAGCCATGTAACCAGAATTGCTTTTGGTGCTGGAGGCACATTTGACTGCCACAGGGATCCTGACAGCCCCTCCCATGGAAGCTCTACAGGCCTGTGGTGTAAGCAGAGCTCCAGTAGATGGCCTGGCAAAGGTGGGGTGACCAGTGGGACTTCTCATTCTGTGGTGGCAGTAAAAAAGTTGGAGAAGCTCGTGTGCTACTGCTTTTCTGGATAACTCCACGAATGCAAAGGAAATGAGCTATGATGGCCCAAAGGGGTGCATTGGCTGCTCTCAAGATTTGCTGCATATAGGCATTACTAGCTTATAACCATGACTTCCCTATCATAATTTTGCAGGAATTGTAGTATTTTATTTTCAGAACAACATACATAGTGAACAGTCTGACAAGGCCACAATCAAGCTGACAAACCTTCTTTCAAAGCTTTTCTGCTGGTAGGTTTTGTTATCGTATGGAACGTTATTCAGTACACGCTGATAATGGTGACATGGAAACAAAACAAACTGCTACACAAAAGACTTGAAAAACCCCTCCTTTTACAGCAGGAATAAAAGAGAACCTCAATGTTGTCCCTCCTGGAGGAAGGCAGTTACACTAGCTTACAAGTTAAAAAAAAAATACCTTACACACATAAGCATTGCTACTGGGATTGTTTCCAATAATATTTTGAATCTGAGAAGGAAAGTGAGCAGGAAAGACTCATAAAAGAGCATCAGGTTTTTATATCTAACACAGAAGCTTCAGTTTTTCTTGTTAAATATTTCCACTTTGCCACGACGAACTACAATTAAATTACCCAGCAGTCAAACAAAACATTTCCCTTAGGCAAAGGCTTGAGACACTATTTTATGCTCCTTCAATTTTCACAGGTGGATCACAGCACCCAATGTATCATTTAGTGACAAGTTTTGTGCAGTGGCCCTGTCTTCCTCAAAGTAGCACTACTGTATCACAACCCTTAGACAGGCTTAAAATGAAGCTTCTCCAGTAAAAGTGATTTCATCCTTAAGTTCCATCCCAAGCCATGCCAGAGGAAATTTGTGAATGCAACCTCCAAAGGACCTTCTGAAAGCTATTTTTGTCATGTGTGTTTCTTTGTGTGTGTATAGCACATAGCACAAGTTTCAGAAACAACCCATTGTCATTGCAAGGACCTCCACTAAAAAAGAAAATAACTTCTGAAACGAAGTAACAATGCATTAATGCTTTTCTGGATAGCAGTTTAGGTGCTGTTCAAATTCTTGTGGGTTTTAAAGCAAAAGGCATTAGAATGATCAACTACCTAAAGGAAAAAAAAACCCCAAAACTGAACAGCTAAATATGACCAAATCACAGCTCCACTAAAACAGAACTGAACCAGAAGTGAACAGATGGAATCTGTTCTGGAATGACTAAACTGTCTTTAAAAATAAAAGGAAATAATTAGTTACATAAAAGCCCCAGCATTATACCCACTCAAGTTCTAATGAAAGATTTATACTACAAGCACAGCAGAGGTTTCTGTATGAGTTAACATTTAGGAAAATCCATCAAAAATAACACAGTTCTGGCTTCCCTCACTAACACCATTAACATCTACATCTTATGACCTACAATTACACCACATTCACACGCATTCTGCAGTGAGCCAAAAAACTGTCTGAACATCAGTGGAATCTCAAACTGGCTAACTGGATGTAGAAGACTCCCTGGCTTCACACAAAGAAGACTAAATGGCTGAAAGGGCTCTTGTATGTCCCATTCACTTTGATCCTTCCATGGAAATGTCTGAAAATTGTTCTAAACCTTACATGATCCACACTGGTACCCAACATTCTGGGCTAACTGTGCTTAGATGGGCAACAAAAGACCTGCAGAACTTATCAAGGGACTAAAAGGGCAAGAGAAACAGTGGCACCAGGGTGACAAGGTGGCAGCTCTGTACATGCTGAATGGGAAGCAGGCAGGAGGCGAGGGAGAACACCAGGAACCAGCAGCAAAAAGCAATGGAAGATTTGCTCAGGAAACCCGGTCACAAGGAAAACCTTTGAAAGCAAATATCACACAATGCATCATCAGAAGTGGCTCACAACCAGGAAAGCAGACTGCCTTGGCTAACACACCACACCACAGGGGAGACACAGAGAACAGGACAAGAGGCAGCTGTGCAGCACTGTCTAGATGTAGGGGCCGGAGGAAGGGACATCACTGAAAGAGGAAATCCATACCCACCTTCACCAAATCTGGGCTTGCCTTTGCATTAGATGCTGAATCAATGACCTTAGATTCGGCATGTATTCTGCGTAACCGGTCTTTAAGATCTGTGTTTTGTGCTATTGCCTGGAATATTTAACAAAATTATTGGGGATATAAAGGTCTCTCAACTAACTCAAATGTGGCTTTATTGTATAAAAAGGGGCAAAGACTATTTAAAGTGCAGTAGAAACCACCACCACCACATCATTTTTTTTACTGGTTCTGCAAATCATTTATTATAAATGTTTCAAAACCTACTCCTTATCTCTCAAATTAAAACTGTTTTTTTTCCAGTGTGAGGAAACAGAGACGTAAGTGGAGGAAAAAAGTTAAAGATGGCAGGGATATTTTTCTTTTCAAGCTCCCTTCCTTCACTCCTGTCTCCAACATAGCCTCTCCCAACATCAGTTCTTGCCACATCCAAAACCACTTGATTTTCCATACTGGCAAATTCCTTTGCCTTCCAGTGACAGAGAAATAAGACATAAATTCACACAGGTAACAGGTACAATTCGTGTCCTATCAGATTATAATGGCAATGGTCAGAATAAAAAGCCTCTACTGCAAACTCATGTTTGTTACATGCTATTTACTTATTCTGGGTGCATCTGATAGACAGATGTCAATTAGAGTAGACTTGTAGGAAGAGAGCAATGAAAATGTCTCTGAAACAAAAGATTGTGTTACTAATTTTGGAACAATATTGAAGACTTACATCCCATTTTAGTGATCTGAATCAATACCAGGATGTGGAGAACCCTGCTGTTTACACGTCCACTTTATTCCACAAATGCTTCTGCTTTTGGTAGTAATTTGTGTTGAAAATTCTCTCGGGTGCAGGAAAGACAGTGAGCTCAATGTGATGATGGAAGGGAGAAAACTTATTTCTGGCTTTACCTATACGTGGTCTGAATTTGCCATAGAGGTATATATATCCCTACTGTGTCAAATGCTCAGCACTGTGTTAAACCCTCAGCAGGCAAGTGCAAAATAGCTCTCCCATAATAGCATCTTCCCATTTAAATTATTTGCTACAAAATGTTTTCTTCTTCCTGTCTTCTTCCTCCTCCTAAACCAGAAATACTGTATCTTTTCCCATTCTGTATTTCCTTTTCTTAGAATGTGTGTAGGTCAAGGATACTATCTTAATGAGGGAGAAGCAGAGGCAGATATGCTAGTTCTGGGGTGGTTTATCCACTTTAAATCTGTTCATTTTTCTTCCACTGCCAGGCTGACAGGAGAAAAACAGACTTATATTTGATAGCTTTCAACCTGTGAGTGATTTTTTTGCTCTTCCTGTACAGAAAACAAACTCAAATGAACAACAACAAACACTAAGCCAAAATCATTAACACAAGACCATCTCTTGCAAGGAAGTCTAAAAATATGTAGAGTTTATCATATCTATGCTTCCAAATTTCTTCACAGGAAGCTCATTCCATTCTCCTACAGGATCTCTGCTGTACGGGGTGAGAAAATTTCTGTTGGCATCATGACATTACAGATCTGCAGATTAAGAAAAGCCCTCATAGGTGATTACCTTGCTGAAACAGCCAAAGCTCACAGATGACTTCTGGATGGGCTACAAGACCAATTAAGTATCAGATAAGATCCAAAGGAATTATTTTTAAAGGACATGTACAGGACAAAGATGGATTTCACTGCTAGAAAACAAAATTTCACTGCCTAGCAAACAAAATAATTCATGCTAAGCTGAGTGTTCACTGAGTTCAGCAATCTTAAAACCGATTTTCTGATATAAAATGGTAGACAAATAACACTGGAAAAATAAAAGTCACCTATGCAAATATCAGAAGTGGAACATCTGAAAGCCAAAAAGAAAGAAGTGCAAGTGAACGAGTACAGTTATGCAGCAGGCTTCAACTTTCTCTAAATACTGTGGAGACACTGCAGCCTCTATAGGTCCAGGCAAAGAGGCACGTCACACACTTAAAAACTATAATCACACGCAGCTTTTATAAAACAAAGGGAAGTTTTCATACTGAAACAATTCTAAGATGATCTACATCACACTGATCAGTGCCAGGGAGTCTTCCCTGCCCCTGATGTGGTGTTTGCAATAAACACTGAAATGTTAAGGCTGTGGTAATGATTACCCTCATTGCTCTGGAACCCGATCAGTTTGGCTGACATTCTTAAAGATGACCAGAAAAGTTCTGGTCTCAACCAATTACATAAAGCACACCAACCAAACCCTCAGCTTTTTAAAGAGGATATTAGTTTGTCATTCAGAACTCTGCCCTAACAGCTCCATTGCTGCTTTTAGAGGACTGAGAGATATTTGAGGTTGGAAGTCAATATAAACAAGATGTACTTGAATTTGCTTTGCAGTGCCTTAGTGCAGCATGGTGAAGCTCTAGTGCATTAGAAAGGACTGCTGAGTGCATTCAGCCACTCTCACCTTTATTTTATTTTATGTCAAGTCATACAGTGAATATTTGAGTGCTGTTTAGGTAAAGGAAATCTGCAACCCATCAGAAGTGAGTAGTAGCATGTTTAAAAAGAAAGCAGACTCATGGTCACAGAGCAGCCCTCTGATTCTTCATCTCAAATTATACAGATTAGAATACATACCTAAATCAATCCATCTATCAAACTCCAATGATTTGACAATACCTTTAACATTTAGCAAAGTCTTTGAAAAACATGATCTATAACAGCTTACTATGATTAAATTCTGCAAATTTTAGCACACAGCTGACATTAAAGAAACAGAAATTAACTCTCCAAAATGTAAAAGTAGTATCTGATGACAATGAAGCTTGGTGAGCTTCAGCATGTCACTTACAGATGATAAGGCATTCTTCAAGCCCACTATTTGTGCAGATGGAGATGAGGATGCATCATATTCCAGCATCTGCTTCAGCTTTTCTCTCTCTGTGGATATGGTGCTGAAAGCTGACCTCAAGGTGAAGTAAACTAGAACCATTTCATAAAAAGTGACAGTTAAAAACAGCTGCTACCAATTGTATACACACCAATTACATAAAACTCCAATAAAGCATCATTTACGGTGACAGAAACAAGAATTCAGGTTGAGAGATCCAGGGTGGGTTACTAAAAACAAGTAATATTAATCAAGGTTATAGGGTAGATTTTTTGTAGGGGACATGTTTATGGTGAAGGCTACTGGGTTGACTATATTAGCCACAGTCAGAATTACTCTGATTATTTGTGACAGTTGGCAACAATGCTAACTAACCACATCTGCTCTTCACTTGCTTTTGTTTCCCAATTAGCTTGAATCTTCAGATGGTCATGACTCTATTCCATATTCCTCTATAAATTCCAGTGGGGGAGAAGAAGAGACAAAAGGAAAATAAATCAAATAGGAAAAAAAAAGTCATCAAAAAAAGGGCAGCTGTAACACATAATGTGCCACAGCTATAGGGTTAGTAGTTTCCCCACAAGCAACTCAACTGTGGTGTTGTGTTTTGTTATCTCTTTCTGTGACAGAAATTTCAGCTTGTTAGATGGTTTAGTGACTCAAAGGGTCAGATGCTGAATGATGTGCATGTTATGCTGCTACTTCTGCTCCTTCCTGAGGCACTATCACCAGCCTAATACATTTAAATCAGACAACAGATCATGCAATTTTAAAATCACTACAGGGGGGTTTATAGGGGAAATATACTTTTAGAATTTTTTTCACCATTACAACATTGCATCTTCTCTTTAACCACAAGGAATAAAAATTTATTTGAGCAGTATTTGTCCATGTAGGTTTTCAACATTCATCTGACTGGAGTATTAGAGGAGTTCTGAAGACCTAATCAAACCCTGTACTACAGTCATGAGACTTGCCAATGCAAAAATGAATCCATTTACAGGGACATGAAGATTGAAAATCTGAGCATGGATGCATGAAAAGGGCAAACAAGAAATTCCCAATACTTCTCTCTCCTAATCATCCACTCTGAGTTACCCTAAATCTTCATCGTTTCACTGAATAGTTATGTAACCCAATTTAGCCTTCTGAAAAATTACTCTTAAGATATATTCCAACACTGCAAACCATTACCAAAGCTAATTCATATACTATCCAAAGAAATCTTTAACAGTATCACAGGGTGGGGAGGGACATATACCCACTGTGATCTATTCTGTTAGGCTTTCTTTTATACATAGATACCATGACCAGAATCTTCAGTGACCTTCAGTGACATTTATTATATTGTATACTAACTTTACTTTTCAAGAATTACTACCTACTAAATTCCCAATGTTACATTTTATTCAATTTGTATCAAAAAGGGGACACAAGTGTTTTCTCCACTACTCTTTCTTGGAAGGGGTGTGCTATGAAGTAACTTTAGAGAAAAATTCTTTATCCTCTTAGTAAAATGATTCTGCAGCCAATAGAACAAAGTTAATTTGCCCTCCAAATGTGTGGATCAATCTAACCAAAACTTGTGTCATGGACAATTCCAGTAGGATGATGCTCATGAGTAGGTGATTTCTTTGCTCTGCTTAACAGCAACTTCTCCAACTGCATTCCACCCTCACTTCTTTCCTTCTTTTGGAAAACATACGTCAGTTTTGACTATAATTGGCTTTATGAAGTTTACTACTTAACATACATTCCTTACATAACAGAATCAAGATACATCAGCAAGCAAAGAATGCTTATTGATACCATCAACCATTATCGTGTGCCAAAGGGGACAAAGCCAATACTCCCAAAAGCCTTTCAGCTACAAATGCTTAAGTGCCTCCCTCACCAAGATCACTTAAACAATAAAAATGTTTCTGGTGATGGAACAAAGCACTGCTAATGAAAAATGATTTTGAGGGAAGAAATATTTCTAGTCGAGCTCCCCCTCTGGCTGCTTTGCATGATTTACTCTTCTGTATTCACTAAAAATAGGTTACTACCATAGCAACCCTTGCATCACCAACAAATGTTGACTCTGAACTACAGTGAAGCACACAGAATATAGAAACACAAAAGTGCCCATATGCACAAATTTGCGTGCAAACACGAGAGTACAGTCTGCTGTATTTCTAGCAACCGATTTCAGGTATTTTACCTTTTGGCAACAAACAAAACAATCTAGGCTTTTAGCACATAAAACAAGAGGCAGTTCTCTGTTAAATAAAAACCCTAAAAAGTGGTGATTAAGCCACCTTTTTCGAATTACTTGAGATCTCAACATTTGCAATTCATCAAGGAAATTAAAGGAAAGGTGTTTTCTGCTTTTTCCAAACAATAAACAGGAAGCATTCTCAGAAGTCATATCATTATCTAAACTGGGATGATATAAAACCATTTATAAAGGACAATTTCATTTACCTTTATGTGCAATGTGAAATAAGTCCTCTTGCATTTTAGTAAATTCTGATGATGTTTCAGAGCCATCAGAGTAATTTTTCTCCTCTACAAAATCTATTGTAGATAAGTTTGGATTGGAAGCATGCAGTCTCAAAGGGGCAGAAAATACTGAAGGCACCTGTAAGTAGGACAGTAATTTGTGATGTTTTTATGAACTGTAAAGAAAATTTTGTTTTATTTTACCCACCTGAAACGCATGTTGGAGACCCCAAAAATGAAAAAAAAATTACTGTCAATTATCAATAAGCTTTGACTGGATGACACCTGGCAAATGAAACAAGAGGTATAACTTTGCCCAAGGTGCCATAATGGGAGATTGCCAAACTCAAAAAAAACTAAGCCCATTGAGAGCTGTTATATATGCCAGGTTATTTCCCCCCACTTATAAGTATCTAATCACATGGCCTCTGCATGCAAATGTGCACAGAACTATCTAGGGAATTTGCAAAAATATGTACTCATTAAAAAAAACCAAGAAAACAAAAAACCCAACTAATTAGAGAAGACTGAAAATGAGTAAAAAACACAGCCAGTGTCCAGAAGGTAACAGGACAGATTCTATTGCAGATATCAATGGCAAAACATTCGTGTTTTGTCTGATATATTACCACTTACAATGAGCTAACACAGGACTCTACTTAAAAAGGATTCATATTTCCTTTGCAGGTCATGCCAAGAAGTGATCAATAACTAAGGTTTGGAGGAAGATGGGCTCTGAAAGGACTGAAGTTACCTGTAACATTCCTTTAGCCTCTTTCCCAACAACTCTGGATCGCCACCTCCTGTGTGTTCTCTTTTCCTTCTTTGGGCTTTCGAAAGGTCCAACCTTTTAACAGCACACAGGACAATAACAACAGAGACTGCCATAAATCTAATAATGCCAAGAAACACCTCGATTCTTTAAGATTTGGGGTTATTTTTTGGAACTGTAAGGGAAAATGGTTTTTGGCTTTGTTTGTAACCAACAAACCTGCATAGCATTTATAGCAGGAGCTGAATATGTCCTGTGAAGAACATCCATACTCTGTAACAGCTGGTTCATTTCCAGTAAATATGTGTGACAGTTGGAGAGGTCTGTTTGGAACAAGAGAATATTTTCAGTTGCCCTAAAGTAGCAGACACAGTGACAGTTTTCTTTCTTTGTAGGTTAGTCCTATTTTGATTGCAGCTAGCTTAAGTTATTCATTGACTAAAAGCATTAGACTGCTGGATAAAATGATTGTATCCTATAGTCAAGTTCAAATTCAAAATATTGAAACGCATATATATGGTGTGTATAATGATCACGATCTCTTTTCCTAGCTGGATGAAGAAAAATGAGAATAATGTGATAATTTCTGCCATTTGAGATTTCTCAGAGCTCCTCATGGTGAGGGTAACAATGCCACAGGCATCAACACTGAATTGTGCATTCAGACTTTGAGGTGAGGCTCCTCTGCATTAGAGATGAAGCTCACTGGTAGGTAGAAATTTAACAAATAAATATCCCATAGACACTGCCAACATGAGTAAGATCTTCATGCTCCTAGGGAAGTATGAAAGCAGAAGGTGACTTTGAAGTACAAAGACTTAGTGCTTTTTAAGTTACTAGGTTTGGATGCTTCCCTTTTGCCAGCCTAAGGATGTTCAAATCTTACTACTGAACATGATGTTCCCATATAAAAGAAAATGTACTGAAATGCATTGGTTCCTTGAAGAGCTGCCCACAATTGATACCCCCACATCCAAAATTATCAGTTCTTTTGCAAACAAGTGAGTAACCACTTAATCAACAACCACATCTTTCCTTCCTCCAGTTTCAGAGAACATTCTAACAGTAATGACTACTTAGTGTATTATACTCCCATTGTTAAGAAAACTTAGGGGGAATATTAGGCTACTTTCAACTTTCTTCAATTATCATTACCTCTTGAGCATTTTTCCATGTCTTCAGAAGACTGTAGCCAAGATGAAATCCTGGACTCATTACTCGAAAAAGAAAATGACAAATTACCTCCAGTTGACATAGAATTCTGTTTGGTCAAGCTGCCTGCCTGTTCCAAAGAAGAACAAGTGAATTATTAACACACAATATTTTAATGTTGTATGCACAAATCCTGACAACCAACAGCTGAGGATCATGGTCATGGACAAGGACTGAAGGCATCAATTACATGGAGGGGAAAAAAGTGTCTGATCCAGAGTAGGTATATAGTCATTGAGCACAATGCCATGACAACTAACGTAACTGCTTTCCATAAGCAGTGCAAAATCTCAAGGAACCATGAAAATCTCCTGAAAACTAAATTTTGAGGAAGGGCAAAGCTCTGCATAAATTAAGTCAACACAGTCTTAACCTGTGCCAAGGGAAAAACAGGTTGGATATTAGGAAACAGTTTTTTACAGAAAGGGTGATAAAGAACTGGAATGGTCTGCCCAGGGAGGTGGTGGAGCCACCATCCCTGGATGTGTTTAAAAAAAGACTGGATGTGGCACTCGGTGCCATGGTTTAGGTGAGGTGTTAGGGCTGGGTTGGACTCGATGATCTTGGAGGTCTCTTCCAACCTGGACATTCTGTGATGCTGTGAAACAACTGGAGTACCATAACTGAAGAGGACCAAATTCAGACACTCTGTTCCTCCTCCACACTTCCCAAAGAAGCCTCAGAAGTAACTTAGATGTAACACACACATTTGTTGAAGCTACTTTTCAGTGTAAAAGCAAGAGATCATTTAAAATTTCGACACCAGATGTCATTTAAAATTTTACACAAGGCTGAATGACTTCAGCATGGATTTGGCTTGACAGGCCTTAATACAGGGATGGCCATACACCTTATCTTAGTCTTGTAAAGACTACCCTTTGACAACACCTCAGTAAACATTTTCACATTTACTTCAATTTCAGCAGTGCCCATCATCAAATGCTTCAAGAGGTGATGGCAATTCTGCATAAGAGCTAACTGAGCAATATAATTACATAGCTTCCAATGGGAAGAAATTTTTACCCTGTACTATTACCAGTTGATTGTGGCCTATAATGCTGTTTTCTACCCTGATGAAACTACAAGTAATAGCCATTCAAATACCTAATTATTTGTACATCTTACTAAACCTTTCATTTTCAAGAAAACCCAGGTCAGGAAGATGCACAAATCACATGCTTTGTCAACACCTTGTTAATAATCAGTTTTAAACTGTTTCATCCTAGTGCCTTTACATAGTCATTTTACTGGTTATGAGAAAAGCTGACTAAATTGTTTGGCTCTTCTCTGAAGCACACAATTTCCAAACTTTGTTACCTCATGCTCACCTTATATCAGAACCCCAGTAGTAATAATTTTAAATCTATTAATAAGAAACTTCATCTACATCTCAGTCAGTTGCAGCTTTCTTAGTTGGCCTTTTTAAGTTTTCAACATAACCACCAACCTGAGTTTCAGAATAAATTAAAATGCACCATCCACGTGATGTCATTCAGTATTGTGTCAGTATGCAACAGCAGTAAGCATCAGTGAGCACACTTGTTTTTAAATTAATCAATGCAGCTTAGCTGGCTTATTCCTACATAAAGCTTTATGACCTTTAGTCAGATAGATAGATAGATAGATAGATAGATAGATAGATAGATAGTCAGATAGATAGATAGATAGACAGATGTATATATATCCAAATAATAATCTCATCACCCTTAAAAGCACAAGTAAACTGAATTTAATGATGGGCAATTATATTGGCATTTTGTGAACCAATTCCACATTTATTTCTTCAGAAATTGACCTCGCCTGACCAACTTTTCCAGAACTCATATACATCAGTGACATGAGCATGAGGAAAGAAGGAAGTAGGGATTGCCAAGAAGCAGACAAGAGAGAGCTTGTGTAGCTCCAGTTTTCATAGTTTTGCTTTGGATCAGCACAGTTAAGCTTTAAAATCCAAGAATTCCACGTAAACGTGTAGATGCCTACCCCTGTCTCTCAACAGCAATAATAAAAAAATGTGAAAACTGATCAGGTGTTGCTAAAAGCAAATAAAATGCAACTCAAAGTTCATTTGATATGTATTTCTCAAAATAACCTAAGTGCTGGAGTGATATCAACTAACACCAAGCTAAGGCTGGTGTAAATTGGCAGACCTCCATTTAGCTTGAGCACAGCTAAGGTGATTAACTGCAGCTTAAGAACTATCCCCTTCTATTTTTCACATGAAAATAAGTAGGGCTTCTTTGCAGTGCAAATCTGGATTAATAGTCTGAATTAAAGTCTTTCATGCCAAAGAAGAAATGGTTAGTTTCCTGACAGTAAGCATGGATTCTAGATATGCTGGTCACACAAGTTTCTTTGGTTTGGGTTGTTTGGGGTTTTTTTGAGGGCACCAGCACAAATACACCACAGACTTCGCAATGTTCCGCTTCTGCCCTTGATATCCTTCCCCACTTCTATCCCTGCTGTCTCTCAGGAGAAAATAACTAAATGGCCACAGGAGGTTTGCCATTCCCTTGCAGCCAGTGCCTCAGGAGAGCAGGCTGTCAGAGGCAGGGAGCTGCTGGCACACGAAACGCGTGCAGACAGCTCTGCAGAGCGGCCGCGTTACCGCAGGGCGAGTCATTGTTCCTTCAGCTGCCCGCTCACACAGACCCCCTCCCTCTCCACCACGAGCAAAAAGCTGTTCAGACACGTCTGTGTTTGCTAAAACTCATACTCAGTTATGAACTGCGGGTATTGGGGAACAAGCCTACTCAGGTCATAAAGTAATTACACCAGGGAAAAGAAAGCCTTAGATAGGAGAGAACAAGGAGGGCATTGCTGCTTAGGAGTCACTCTGGAGCTGACAGAAACAGTTACTACATTTCAATTGTAGTGACACAGAACAGGGTTTTTTTGACTCTCAAAAGCAACCAGTGATTCTACATTGGAGAAGACGAGCTGCTCTGGGTGAAGGTCAGCCAGTCAATGTACAGCCAGCTGAAGGCACAGGGGCTGTGTTCAGGCACAGAACACACACCATCTTCCGTGAAATTGCAAGGAGGCCACTTGTGGGGTTGGACTGAGCATTTGTCAGGTCATTTGTGAAACTAATTCACAGACTTTACCAAGAGAGAAGTACACTGCTGACTAGACCCATCCAGACCCCATATCCACCCACAGCACAGCCCTTGGATTGATCTGAAGAATGCTTCTGCCTCAGCTAAAAATACAAATAGTAGTCCCAGTTGATGGCTTCTTGTGCAATTCCTATATATAATTCCTTAGTTAAGTAGTCAGCTTCACTCATGTAAAAGGGGAGAGGGTTTATGAGCTAAAGGATATACAGCAAAATGCTAAAGGGGAAAAAATACCTAGTTGAGTACTCTTCTGTGACTAATATTCACAAGCACATATACAAATACTGATACGTGTCCCAAAAATTATGAGGATTCTAACTCAATACACAGTTTTGAAATTCACTGTGAAAATACAGTTTACTGGATTAAAATAGCAAAAAACTATTATAAAATTTAACAGCATCATAAAGGAAACTGCTTGGGTGTAAATCAATAAATAATAAATTTTCCTCTTGACATTTTAGAACATAACCTAAGTGCCACCACAAACTCCCGTTATGCTCTTTATTTAAAGAGCACAAATTAGACTAATTTAATTCCTCTTGAAAGCTCATTATTTATAAATGAAAACCATTACCTTTCTACCTGGAGCAGAATCACAGAAGCTAGGGACAGAGTCCGTAGTAGTAGACACAGGGAAGAAAATGTTGTTGGCGTCATGGGGAAACATGGAGATTTCGTTCTGACGGTACATTCTGTGGTGGCGAAGTTTGGCTACCCATTCATCAAACAGCTCCTGAGACTTCACCTACACAACATTTCAGGGTTGATGACACTCACATTCAAAAGAACTAAGAAAGAAACAATGGTATTTTGTGCCCATTAGACAGCTAGCCTAGCTGACCTTTATTGGCAAAATATCGGGAAAGTCTTTCTACGGATGCTCCTACCAAAATGCACACTGTATGAGCTTAGTCATGACAGAAAATTAATCACAAGATAAAGGCAGGAAAAAAAGAAACTACAGTTAGTAATTATGCCTTCCAATGCAGGACACTATACTAGAGCAACTTGCAGATTAAAAAACCCTTAAAATTTGAATGAACCCCCTCACATTTAATTTGTCATTTCTTAATTGCCATAGTTAAAGCTAGGTCAGTGTTTAACTAATTACAAATAGAAATTTGATTTTGGTGATGTATTTTAAAACAATTTCCACAAGTATAAATCCCCATACTTGACTATGGAAAATACTTCCTATAGATAAGACAAGGATGAAGATACAACTACTGAAAATAAAAGCACTTGTGCAAGAAGTGAAAAAAGCACTGCTAAACGTGAGGCATCTTCAAGGTTTCTGTTCAGAACAGGGTTACTGATTCTGAAACAGCACAATAAGACCTCTCAAGTCATTAAGTGTAAACTAATCTGATGGGACTAAGAAGTTATTAGTGTAGCTAACAGACCTCTTGCTGTCAAAAAAAAAGTGCTCCACCCAACACAGCTAATGTCATTAGTTTGGGAGCAAGGTTATAACAATCTTGAAGACCTACCTTCAGGTGGTATATCTGCTCCTCTGTATCCAAATCTATACATTTTGTTGATTTCTTTACAGACATGACAGAAAGTCCAACGTCAATACAGCCATGAAGTTTTCCTCTCTCTATCTGCAAGAAAGTAAAAAGTAAAAACACAATCACTCCAGATGAAAGCAAAAGGATAAATACCTTCTGAAATCAGCATTTCTTCCCCTCTCAACCGACTGTTCAGAACAGCTGAAAACTCTGTTTCTCATTGCCAACAGTAGGGAATTATTGTTATTTTGGATGAAAGACTGGTGTTACTTTTTAACGGCCTTAAAGGGTTTCAGATCACTTACATCAGCTCGGCATTTAGAATACTTCAAAATCCCTCTGTCCAAAAAGAAGTATCTCTGTAAACAGAAATGTAGAGAATTAAAAACAAAGAAAACACACCAAAAAAGCCACAAACAGAAAAATAGCACAAACACATCCTCCCCCCTCCCATTTCTTTGGAGAACACTTCTCTGCTTTTATGTGACCTTTCTGTCACAAAACCACACCAAGTCAGTCCCACTCAAGCTTTCAGATACATATTGCTTTCCTACCTTGTGCCAGCCTTTCAGAGGCCATTTCCTCTTTTTCAGCAAGCAGCCCTCCTGCTTCTGTGGCTCCTGGGTACAATTCATTGCTCCCCGGAGTCCTTCTACAATTTCCCAGCTGTCCTGCTTAAACAGAAAATCCAAATGTAGATCTTATTTCTTCCAAAGAACTGAATTGTTAAGAGAGATTCAAGAAGAAGAAGAAGGCTATAAGAAAAAAAGACAAAACCCAATTGATGTTGAAATATAACCAAGGATCCACCTTTACACTTTGTTATGTATCATCAGAGAGAAAAGGTTCTTTTTAATTTTGATAGAAACAATACCACTAAAGAAAACACGATTTTTATGACACCATCCTTCGCTGGCTTGCCAGAATTTCATATGTATCTTTTCCTGCACATACATACACACAGTGCATAATCATAGCATAGTCACAATTTTGCAAAAAACCTTCTGTTATCAGAGACAGAAACAGCCCATGTTAAAAGGATAGGTTTTGTAGGTTATGAAGCAAAAAAATCCGACACTAAAAATGAAGACCTTTTTTCTATAAAACTCTTTTGTCCATACTCAGTAACATAAGGTTTTGTGTTTAATGCAAAATGCAGCCTCCCTGAAGTAAAAATAATAAAATAAATTAAGTCAAACTAAAAACAAATTAAAAAGCCAGGGAAGTAAATCAAGTACTATGAGGAATATGACATAAATGGAAACCCCAAGAGAAACAGAAATCACCCTTCAACAGAGAAAACGAATTGAAAGCAAATCTCTCTTTTTTTGCCACCAGGAACTCTTAAATGAAAGACCCTGAAGAAACAAAACAGAGAAGAATCGAAATCTCATAGTATTTTTATCGTTTTTATTTATGGAACAACTACAAATAACAATGTAACATGGGTTTCAAGATTTCTGATCAGAGATCTTATGAATTATTTATTGCCAGGATTTGGCAGATGTAGAATTATAAATAACTGACAGGAAATGGTATGTGCTAGTACCATCCCCTTATATTTGAGAAAGATAAAGAATACTTCAATACATAGAGTATAATAGCAAAAAAGGACTAGTATGAAGCACATTAGGGAAAAGAGAACTATTCTAGGTAGGTAAGTACTCATGGTGGTCCCTGTAAGTTACATAGGGAAGTATTCCCAAAAAGAACTCTACTGGCTCAAAAAAAAAAAAAACAACCCCAAAACAAAACAAAAAAAAAAAAAAAAAAAAAAAAAAAAACCACAAAAAAAACCAAACAAACAAACAAAAAACTTACAAAGAAAAATGAAACAAAATTAAACAAAAAAATCAGCAAGTGTGCTAGCTGTCCTCATTTATCTATTTTCAGAATCCTTAAAATTCACCTCTATAAATCCAGAAAAAAAAATACATCAGGTAATTCATTACTCGTGTAATAAGGCATTAAAAGCAAACCATCTTTGCACAGACATCTATGGATTCCACCAAACTATTGGTGGCACTCCGTTATTTCTCCATTATTTTTCTTGAGCCTCGTTTAATAGAACAAACAAGTAAGCTGCTCTGCTTTCCTGGTTTGAGTTTAGTCTCCCAACACTCACCACAAATAGGCCACAAGCAGTGGAAATGTGGGGCTGAGCAGCTCCTGTCAGTCAACACCCTACAGACCATGCAATGATGGTGTTCTACCTCAACACAAGTCAGAAGTGCAGTTGTCCTTACCAAAATGTTTATGAGGGAACACATTTTGTCATACAATTCTAATCAAGAACTAACAGGAACAGCTCTGAGATTAAGAAAAACGTTGTGTTTATGGTTTTGTTTCTTTCTTCTTGAAAGTAGCCAGAAGAACTTAGAAGCTGCTTTTTCCAAATACCAAGCAAGCTTGGTTGCCTTGTTTTGCCGAAATATATTAAGCCACAGTACCCAAGCATGCAAGTTTTCCACTGAGAATTAATCTGGTAGTAGTGAACAGTAGATCCTTTTCAATATCTAGTGTTGTACCTAACGAAAGAACTTTCTCCAGCCTTGAGATCAAGTTTTCAGAGAGTCTGGTCAAGCACAAACACAGTGTATCATGGAAAGAGTGGTCTGATTGCAGGAGACAAGCAGAAATTTGATCTCAGTTGAGGAAGATTTACAGTATCATAGATTATCTCAGGTCAGAAGGGACCTTACAAGATCATCTAGTTTCAACCTCTCTGCCATGGGCAGGGACACCTTCCACTTGACCAGGTTGCTTAGAGCCCCATTCAACCTGGCATTGAACACTTCCAGGGCTGGGGCATCCACAAGTTCTCTGAGCAATCTGCCTCAGTGGTCTCACAACTTTCACAGTAAAAAATCTCCTAACAGCTAATCTAAATCTCCCTTCTTTCAGTTTAAGACCACTTCCCCCCTGTCCTATCACTACCTAAAAAAATCATTCTCTGTCTTTTTTATATGCTCAGTTAAGTAGTCAAAATGCTGCAATGAGTCACCAAGGAGCCTCACCTTTCTATAAGGATAAACTTAGCAAGAAAGGGACTCCTGAAATGAGACAGACCCATGATACTGGGTGTACGAGGTGAAGAGAAAGGAATCAGCTGAGAAACAGCTCTGCCAATTACATCCATCTGGAATAAACACAGTGTTAATAGTTTTGATCAAACTTTTTACTACAGAATACGTTCCCTGCATTACAACTCCAATTTTGCCTGGATCTTTCCTGCAGAACAGACACAAGGTGTCTCTCACATTCCTGCAGGAATGTCATATTTATCACACTTCTTCAGGGAAGCAAGGTGGCTTGGAATGTGCCTTCTCAAATAAAAGTGTGCAAATGGGAAGAAAAGCTGAAGTGGAAGCACTGCTTCCCCTCAAGCAGGCTGGACCCCCTGCCAAATCTCAGGTAAAAGGCAAGTCTGCTACTCATCTCTGGGAACCCCACACTTCAGTTGTCAGCTGTATGTAAAGGTAGCTTAGTTGAATTAGAAATGGATCCTCTTAAAAGCTCACAGAATTATCAGTTTGGGGATCTGCCGGACACATGCAAGGTGCCATGATGCATTAACAGAATCTGGTCCTCTTCCATATACATTGTTCCAGAAGAATCCAACCTTTCCCACCTGAACAAACTCTCACATTTTTTAAAAACACTGCTGCTGTGACTGGTTTTTGATCCATTCACTCGACACAGACCCGACAGATCCTGACCAGGTTTTTGTTTTGTGAGAGACCTGACACCTCACTGAATGAGGAAAAATTGTCAGCTGGCTATTCCTGGGAGCAGCTGCAGAAGTGAAAGAAAACTGCTTACTCCCTAAAATGAAGGCAAATGAATCAGGCTGGTTGATTATCATCGCTACTCATCCATCTGAAAAAGCAGAGGAGCAAATCGGAGACAAAGGATCTCCTGAAAGCATTCAGATTACACTCCCTTTTGCTTATTCTTACCTCACAATAGGAAACTGCAAGAGATAGCCCAAAACACAGCTCTAACTTGGAAAAAAATACACCCCCCAAAAAAGGCCTCAAAACTCCCAGATGACTGGCATTAACAATTCTAGCATAAGTCTGATGTCTAGATTGGTTGTGTTTAAAGATTATGACGCTACAAAAGATTTTGCATCATTATGGGCCAAAATCTGCACAGAATGATCAACACTGTGTTTGCTGCCCAGGAAGAAATTTCACTTGAGGCTAAGGGAGGAACAAAATCTTTACTTTTCTCAGGTCCAGAGGTGCTCATTTCAGATCAGCACTGAAAAATCCCCCTCTACACACTCCTTGCCCCATACTTGGTCTGTGGCTGAGGAAGAAACCCATAGACTTTGGTTTTCAGAGATAAGTCCATTATCAGGTAAATGTATTAATTTTCTTTATTTGATAAAATAAAGACCTTCTCATTTTCTGCAATATTCTGCACCATACAGCTCCTTAAGGCAAATTGTTTCAGGGGAAAGTATGAAGTAATGATTCTGAATGGCTCTCAGACTGCTGCTTGCAGTTGCAGCTCCCTGAACGAAACAGATGACAGTGCCACACTCTCTTTCAGTGCAAAATGCACTCAGTTGTACCAAATATTTTGAACTGCCAAAAATAGAAACTTACTTTGTAGAGGATAAGGGTTGGCATCAGCTGCAACTAAGGCATTTTTTACGGTTCATAAAATTGGCAGAAATTATTTAATTTTCTTTTATGAAACATGAGGGGTTTTTAAACAGTTCTGTCACAAAGCTTTTCCCTGGTGGATCTATTTTAAAAGTTAGTTAACATATTAGATGTAAAAATAACTAGCAGAACATACCTTCTTTTGATCACAGGTCAATTTAAATTTAAGGAAGGTCAGCACTGGTTTTCTTTCCTGACAAAACTGAATTTGAGTTGTGTCTCTGTGGAAGAGATCTCTTTCCATAACTGAAGGAGAGGGGAAGAGAAAAGCAAAGAGGTGGAAGTGGCAGTAGCCTCCAACTTTTCATGGGGCTTCAAAGTGAAGGTGAATTTAGTGGGAGAGGATTAAGTGTTAACCTGTTCAGCTCACACAGCATATGTACTACATCGGGCAGGAAACGGGCACCAAATGTAGCAAAGGAAGGAGTGGATCCCTCAAAGTCCTGCAGCTCTGTTAAGTCAACTCTTTTCTAGCACAGCAGATCATTTTCTGCGTCACAGGACTCATGCTCCACACAAACAGCCCTCCAACATGTAACTATAGCAGACACAGCAGCCTGGCACTACTGTGCTTCCATATCCCAACCTCGGGTCACTTATTTGGTGCTGGAGCCCACCAGCAATAAAGTCTGCATCTAGGAAATCAAGAGAGACTCAGAATTAATAACCTGCTATTTTTTGGGCAAACTTCACCCTGCTTCAACTCTTTTTTCCCCCTACAATTTTCAGATCTTCTTTCTACTTAATCAGATTCAAAGAAGTACTGCATCCGAGCAGCAGCACAGAGAAAAGCACCTGTCAGGAAGATCTGTGGGTAACCCAAAAGCCAGGAGCACGAGAGATCCAAGTGTTTGAAGGAGGAATAAGAAGCCCCCCATAGAGCTGGAATATGAAGAAAAGAGTATCAAAATCACACCATGTCACTCCCTAACCTGGCAGCACCTGGCAACATCATTTAAACTTTCAGGATGCTATTAATAAAAAAGTATCAGTAACAGTGTTACATTTCACTAGTCTACCAGGATTTTGAAACAAACACCAAAATAAATCAAAACAAACAAACAAAAGCTCCTGAAGGTTATTGTACATGTGGTCCTTTTTTGATTAGGGTATTTTTAACAGTTTCCTACAACTTTAGATGGCTGCTGTTTCCTTAATAGAACACCTAAAGTATTGTCATTTAAACTAATATACAGATGGAAAGGCAAATAAATGGTATAAGTAAGGTTCCTTATATTGGCTGTATTACACACCACTGGATTTAGTCATACTCATGTAAATCTTATTACTTAAATAATACATGATAACACTTGAGAAACACGAACTGTTGTACAGACAATACCAAATCTTTTAAATTATGCTTTTCAAAGGTAATCTCATATGGAGGATATAAAAGATAACATTGCATGAAAACAAAACTACATCCAGAGAGCAAGGATTTTATTGTTCAGCATACTGGAAATGCACAGCATTTCTCACAAGCACAGCAGTTTAAAAGTCATAAATTGTTCAGACATTTGTCTGCCTTGCCAACTATATGAACAGGGCCAGAAGTCCTGGAAGAGCAGGTGCTGTTTCAAAACACAGCTGAGGACTCCAAAGCTTTTGGGGGATTGAGATGCTCAATTCCAATTAAAATCTCTGCCTGAGGCAGCTTCAAGAACTCCACAAAGCCAGCACTTGTACAGATAAAAGTTTATGTTGAGCACTTTGCTCATGACTTTGCAAACATGGGTTGAGCACATTTAAGTTTAATTCTCAGTGCGGCTGCAGGTCAGCATTTCTTGCCCACAAACAAAGCTGTCTCCAGCCGCCTCACCTGTCAGGTGCAAACACTTGTAGACACATCTTTTGAAACTGAGAGGTTTAAAGATTAGCATCATCTCTGCAGAAAACAAAGCAACCTTTACAACTGGCATGCAGATGCATCGCATTACACAAATACTCATTTTGCTATCTACGGTTCTGCAGCAACAACCAGCACACGTGGGCATTCAAAGAAGCCCTGTGTTAGGTTCATGAAAAATGAATTATCCTTTACACATGCATGCACACCTTTCCTTGGAAACTTGAAATAAACAGAGCAGTTACACAATATTCTACCACAAAAGTAGTGCCTAACAGAAAAGATTTGGTATTTCAGGATCAAACCACTGAGAGCAAGATGCTACAGCAGCTCTATCTCACTATCAAGACACCACACATACAATAAGATAGAAATCAAAATTCACTGCATTCCAGTTTTACACATGCCTGCTATTCAGTAACGTGTGTTTACCACATTTGACTCAAAACAAGATGCTGCTACCAACAAAAAAAAAAAAAGAAGAGTGATGAAAGCAAAGAAGTGATGAAATAAAACCAGAAAACAAGCGAGCAACAGGAAAACAAGGTTTAAGAGATTTGCAGATATCCAAGGAAAAAAGTAACAGCCAATCTTAGCAACACTTTCAGCTGGTGAAAAAAGTACCTGTCGACTTCCCTGCTTGGAGGAGCAGCTGCTGGTACTTCTTGAAGGAGACAGCATTTTCTGGGATGCACCAAAGTTTTTTTCTTCACTCATGATCCAATACTGTTTGTTCCACGTAAGCTCACTTAGACCACCATTAAAAGGTAATTTGGAAAATGTGTTGGAAGACTCCTCAGAGAAACACTGAACTCATCCTTTACCCAAATGCAGTCCAGTGGCATGATCTGTATCCCATGGGAACTCCTAAAAGAGAAAAGAAAAAAATAAAAGCCAAGTTATCAGATGGTGTCTCTTGCTGCCATATTCTAGCATGAGTCATAATAAAGCCTTTGGTAACACAAGCTGAGCACATTACTGTATTTTATAAGAAATAAATTGAACAATCACTTTAAGATAAATTTGCAAGTCTCAAACAGGAACGACATAGATTTTGGGTCCTAAATACATTTTAATTCTTGCTATTTGTTCAGAGGACAAAGTAGAGTATCAAGCATCTTTTTACAGATTTCAATTAATTTAAAAAAACCTAATAAATACACACAAAATCATAAATATCTATATCAAATGGCCCATAAAAGATCCAAAGTGAGAGGCAAACAACCAATAAAATGTCACCAAAAAACGAGGGTGTAATCAAATAAATGTCACTTTTTCTCTGTTCCTTGATAATTTAAATAACTAAGCATGGCTTCATGTTATAAGGAGAAAAAACCCCTCTACATGAAAGAGCAATACCTCAAAGTAGTGAGCATGAAAACTTAGCTGCATAGAGCTGTGCATGACCACTTTTGCCCGGAATCAGAAAGCTCTATCTACTGTCACATCAGTTGTCTCAGCGAGTGACTGGAAGAGTAATTAACAGTCTGTTTAATAACAGTGCTCCTTGCAGCACATGCAAATCAAAGCCACGCCAGGAACTCCCCGTAACGGAATTCCAGCGTGGGTAAAAGTTGTCATGGTAACTACATACTTTAAAAAAAACAAACAAAGAAAACAACAAATAGAGGACATTACAAAAGGGTGATGCTTTCCAAAACTTGAGGTGGCTGTATAAATTGCGTATCACTTCAAATATTATTGCCTTGGGCAAAGAATTGACAATTAGGAGGAGTCCAAGAACAACCACTGAGAATGGTAAGGAAGTTTCTGCAGAGAGAAGAGAGATTTCGTTGCCAAAACAGGGAGGCACTACTTCACAATTCCCTTGCTGCACTGTCCCAACAGTCCTGAGCTGGGATCACTGATCACTGAAGTTTGCCATTCGTTTTTTTCTTGAGGAGGCTTCCATTCTATTCTGAGAGAAGCAGTAATTTCAGATCCCTAGTACAACATTTTGTGCATTTTAAGAATTCGCTTTCCTTAAAAAAAAAAAAAAAATACATCAAAAGCCACAGATAAGAAAAACCAACCAGAACACAAAATTAACACCAAGTGCTATATTTAAGATGAAGACAACTCTCTGCAGCAGAAACCTCTCTCCCTGCAGCTGTAGTCTGAAACATCCAGCTTCTGAACAGAAATCTTTTCCAATCTACAGTACTTTCTGGCAATATAGTTTGCTGTAACATTTCAATCAACATGCCCTCTTTTCACCTGGAACACAATCTCTCCTTATGGCATTTACTTTGCCTAGTTTAAAATACTCAGTTAGCTCCAGAACAAATCTGTGATACAGCCCCAACCTCCACAAGTGAGGTGAGAAATGAACTCTCCTGGGGTTCTTCCAGGAGTGAAGGTGAGTCAGCTTGGTAAATATTCCAGGAACCATCAGAGAGCTACAAAGACAGGCCAAAAAAACCCCCAGAACAGCAATGTGACAGCAAGGTCTCTGTGATTTGAGCCCAACACATGGGCTTTAGACTGAAGTTATGACTGAGATTAGGAGTAGTGCATTTTGGAGAAGGTATGGTCACTTTCCATCTGGAAGATAAATTTGTGTGGCATTTCATTAAGAACTAGTACTTTCCACAGGTTTGGATTTATTTTCCTGGTTTTTTTTCAAGCAGGTTACAAGCATCTCAGGTTTTTAACTATGGAGTAAAAATATAGGATAACTTTCTTCCTTACTTGCGAGCTCCATTTAGCATAATAGTTTAATGGTAACATCTGCATTAACAAGCAGAAGTCAAACACTCTCAACAGGAACAGAAACACTTTTCCTGCAAACTCATTGTTCAGATATCCCTTTGAACTCATTGTTCAGACACCCCAGGCAGAAAGTGCTTTGCTTCTGGAACATACTTTGCTCAGATAAGTCCCTGTTCTCTTCACTGCTCTTGTTTAGAATGAGCACCTTCAGCTTTCACTGGTGACTGGCATTTTGGTAGTGATTGGCAGAGATTGGCAGAGTTCATGGCAAGAAACAGGCTCTAATTTGCAGCAAAATGCATTGAAAATTACTGCCATCAGTACCTTGTGGGTATATCTCCAGGACACACTAGATTTGAGATATTCAATGCCCTTTGCCTGTTTGAACATACAGCCCAATAGTTGTGATGCCCTGGAAGCGTAAAGTAACTCAAAAAACCCTAGAGGTCTCTTGGACTTCATCACAGAGAGAAGCCATATAATCACAGGAATATTTCTATCATCACGTTTCTGGTGTGGAGTCTAAATGAACTTAAGGTTTGGCTACACTAATGTTTTAGGACAGAGCTGAGGGGTAATTCCTCTGCAAATCTCCTGTAATAACAAGGTTTGCACTGCAGGGCAGTATTGGAACATGGAAACTGAATCCCTTTTGGATTAAATGTGCTCCAGGACTGCATCCAGTGCTCAAAGCATTGAGTCCACAGCACCAAACTAGAGCTAGTCCTGACGAGTCTTATGCAGGGGCTGATGTTAGATCTTCTAGTGATTGACTACAAGGATCCAGTTTTACTGCACTGCTCCACTTGCTAACATTGACGTCAGAGAGTAACAGACTTAGGCCACCTAAGAAAGCACTTAAGATCTCCTAGGGCAATGTCACTTGTCCTTTTGAAATCAAAAAGAGTGACACGGGCACGTTTCCAGAATTCAAATAAGCTGAAGGTGACTCACTACCTAACAAGAGGTGTCTGATAAAGGAGCAGGAGCCAGGTGAGGTAAATTCAGCAGCGTGCAGCTGAAGTATTCTGTCACTCTACTTCTCAAGTTGGGCTCTTGAATCTTCCTTTATTCCTTCAAATGAATTACTGCACGGGCAGGACAAAAGGCTATTCTTACCAGCCCTGAAGAACTCAGGAGTGAAAAATGTATCCTCTCTCCAAAGTGCTTTATTCCATTAATGTTTCCTAGTAATTTAACTTATTGCCTTGAGACTTCCAGATTTGAGCATGAAAAGCATATGTGAAAAACGATCATGGCCCCAACTCCTCTGTAAAAACAAAAACTGTTGCGTATTCCAGCAACAACTTTGTGCTCCTTTTTTAAAATTCTCTTCAAGATTAGAAGAGAAAAAAAGAAAACTGTGGCTGCCCTTCAACAATAACTCACTTATTCTTCCAGGAAGGTGAAAAAACACTGATCCTGCATCCCAACTTGACTGGCTTTCAGCAGGAGGGACTGGGCCTCTCTAGAGCAAATTATATTTTGCATTACTTGTGGAAATTAGGGCCACCAGGTATAAGAGCAATTACAACTTTAAAGCAAGCATAAAAAGCAGTGTTATGCTAATTAAGCAAAGATTGCAACTAAAATTGATTTTTAAGGTCATCATGATCCAAGTGCTTCAAATTCATTAAAATTTGCTCCTTTCCATGCCACGGGATGGCCTCAGAACTGTATTTGTTCCTGCATTTCTCTGGAGCACACAGGGCCACTTTCTTTGGTCTGCTCCAAAAAGACAACTCAAAGGTGTGAGGCTGAGGCAAATCCAAATAAATTTAGGACAGTAATTTTCACAAGTGCTAAGTATTGGCCTAATTCTTTTCTATAAAGTCAACAGCTGCAAAAGTAGGCCAAGAGTACCTCTGCAAATGACCTCACCAGGTGCATTTTGAAGAATTAAGAATATGTGACTATCAATTATTAGAGATACTACACTGTAAGATGTTAAACAGCACTTATCTCTACTTCCCATCTGCTACTAAGAGCCTTATCATTCTACATCAATTAAAGCTAATGTAAACATATAATAATATATAAAACAGGAATACAATTCTTTTTTTAAAGAAAGTACCAGCCCAGGTTGTCCTCAAACCTTTAAAATTGCAGAAGTGCAAAGCAGCCTTGCAGCGTCATTTCATCTCTCACAACTCTGAAAACAATAAGCTTACTGCAAAATCAAAGATTTTTTCACGTCTCGCAAAAGAAGTGAAATTCAGAAAAAAATTATGTATAACTGCAGTAAAAAAGCGCAACATTATGCAATTATTTTTGCCATGGTTCTGGAGGAAAAATAAAGCCTTAACAGCTGCTTCGAAGCTGAGTGAGCATTGAAGGAACACTAGAGACTTTGAGAAGCAAAACTGGAAGTGTACATCTCATTCTGTAGTCAGTTAAGGTTTTTTTGCATAGAAGAATAGAAACAACAAAGCCTGATGACAGTCAGGTGGATACTGCAAGCATGGAACTGAGCAATCCAAATCAGAGTTACAAGCAACATTTAGTGACTTTCACAGAATTAACAAAGACTTTGTGTTGAAACCTTTGCTCTGCAGCTATTATGAAATTACATTCGCTCACGTCTGCCTGGACAAACAAAGCAATGGTCTTTTGCTAGCATTGCTTTCATGTCTCCCTCTGTTATAGTTCAATTCACCAGCTTTACTCTATCCCAGTGTCTCATCTGGCTCAAAATAGGAAAAAATTATTTATAGGCTATGGATACACCACATACAACTATTGTAGATGTCTTTTCAAGGCAGGTATTTGCTGTTCCTCAATTACTGTAAGATTCACACTACTGAAGGTCAAAGCACATAAATCCTGTTCTGCTACTAGCTATTCTCTTTACTAAAGGAAACTTGCATAAGCAAACATAAAGAAGTCTAAAACAACTCTTACTGATAGGTTGTTAAACCTATCTTTGACAGCTAAAGTTCAAACAGCTTAGGGAGACTAACAACAACAGGAAGCATTTCAGAACTGCCTTCCATCAGATAGGTGCTCGCCCAAATCACAACTTCTCTTGAGCAGATGTTTTCACCAGCCATGAAAAAATACTACTCTGAAGCAGTCTGTGATACAAAGAAAGAGTTCCATCTAGCCTGTCTCCTTAAGGAGGCCTTTGTAGCAATTTAATCATGCTATGTCAGTGACCCAAAAGAGGAAAATTTAGTTCACAGAAAACTCTCCTAATTGTCTGATCAAGAGAGACAGACATAGAGGAAAATAACAAATAACAATCATACTGCATCTAACAAGAGATTGCTTATCATGTATGATGTTCATCACTTGATGAAAGAAAATCCTGTATGTTCCAGTGCACAGAAAGAAAAAAAACAACCCACGAAACCAGAAAACAAACCACAAAACAAAACCCCAGAAACAATTCAGTAGAATACATCCCAAGAAAGACATCAAAGAACATGCTTCGATGTCAAGTCTGGTTGGACTTTCCTGAAGTAAAGCAAATATTTGCTGCTTCACTAAACCTTGGGGCAGATAATTCAATCCTTACATTATGAAAATCTTATATAAATTTAGAAATGGGTCATTCAGCATCCTGAAATATGAGTACATACAAAAATACCACCTTTTCCTCACATCCACCACAGAAACTGACTATAATACTGCACATGACATGAGTCATTTTAAATGCATACTCTTGATGCTGTTTCCATCCCCCCAGGAGACCTGTGATAGATTGCACTTGTACCAAAACCCCAGACTTAGTGGGTATATAAACTGGTTAGACATGTTAAAAGCCTTGGTGATGAGTGATACAGAAAACACACGCTGTAATGGCAGTATTTTTACAGTAATTACTCAGCTGTCATACTACCTTTCCCACCCAACTTTCAATCACAGTGGAGAATCATAACTAACAGGGCTAGCCTAGCTCACAGTCAGGTCCTAAATAATTAATATTCCTCTTCTGTCCTTGCCCCTTTCAGAAGGAATCTTTCCTAGGGCTTGCCTGGCAGCTCAGGCTCACTGGCATGACTGAGGGAGCCGCACGCGCCCCTTCCAGCTCTTGGCACGGCTGAACACTTGACCAATAAGCCAAAAGCTGGGGGACCACGAGAAACAATCTGTGACCCAGTAAAAGAGGGGTTCACAGTCTCCCTGCCAAGAGGGTGGAGCACAAAACAACAGCTCCTGAGCTGTGATGAAAGCCTAGGCTGGGAGCAGGTACACTGCACACAGCCGAGCTAACGAGGTAGACGGTCCTGTCTCTGCTCAAGTAACAAACCAGGAGCAGGTCTGTTTGCATTCAACTGCTGCTCAGCTAGAGAAAACCTCACCAAAGATGATCAGGCAATAGAAGAGAGAGAGAGAGACAAGCTTATTATCATTTCCAGTAAGGAAAATAACAGGCACATGGTATCACTTTACAGTCTGTACTAAAAACCTTGGAAAGGCCCACCTCCTAGTGATAACATCCCTGAGTGGGAAACATTTGGCAGGAGCTTGGTTGTCTTTCATTTTTCTGCTCTCACTACTTAAAGCTTTGGTTTGTTCACTAAAACAAAGATATTTCACTGTGCCCTGAGGCTTAATCCTTTTCAAAACTGCAGTCATTATTGCTAAAAAACACATTGTTTGTTGATTCAGTTTTGATAGGCATAATGTTACCTCTGGAAATATCTGTCAGTCTGCCAGCATGTAGTAGATCAAGATCTTAAGACAGAACTGCCTGCACATCAAGAAAAAGACATCACTTTTCTGTCAAGTCATTGAAGGCATCAGTGTAACTTTGCATCAGACTGGCTCTTTGTGACCTGATGAACTGCATAATGCTGTAAGATGCATTAATCTATCAAGGCCAACATAAAACAACATATTTTATTAAACCAGCTGACATAATTGGTTTAACTATGGAGAAAGAAACCCAATCCCAGTCACTTATGCTTTCAAGTAGAACAGCAAATAGAAATACTGGAAGATTTTGGTGGCCCAGGAATGATCCTCACCAAAGTCTGAAAGAACACACCATGAGGGTGCTATGACCAGCAAACACAACACACATTCTTTATCTCATGCAGGAGAGCTAGGCATGTTCATTAAAGAGGGGCAGGATTCAACAAACCTGCTTTGTCCTCTTTGATGTGCTGTTTTACCTTTCACACTTTGGCATCATCTACTTTCTTAAAAAAACAAACAAACAAAAAAACAACAACAACAAATAAAAACCCACCTTACCAACGAACCAAAAATTTTGATCCCCTTTGAGAAATCTGTTTTTCCATGATACATTGGAATTGTCATTTGTCCTGTATATCACTAACTGCTAAAAGAAAAAAGGTACAAAGGAAACAGTGCTTCCCTTTGAGAATGTTTAATGTTCTTCCTTTGTAAGCAGGCCTATTACCTCAAAATTTAAATCTTATTAACTTTAATAACTGTGGTAACAAGATTCGGTTCTTCCTAGGACGCATAGAAATTCATTTATGCATTTTAAAAAGTGCAATGATGATGAGCTATAAAAATGTCGTATTTCTTCTTGATCAACTTAATGTATCTTCAGAGGCTTCTGTCTCTAAGTCCACTCCAGAATGTCTTTTTCAGCGTACTTTACAACATCAGTATTTATATATGCAGCACTACAGCTTTCTTTTAAATATTGTGTAGATTTTTTTTTTTACAGAAGGTTTTTCATATTAAGAGAGTTTGAAACCACAAAAGAGGTGTGTGGTGCTCTGAACAAGGGCAGGTCAGTGCTAACTCTTTCTAATACGACCGTAGGTGAGAGGCCACTGATTTCTTAACACCATGTTTCTAAACACAATGTGCAAACAAACATCAACACTTGAGAAATGCATTGTAGGAAATAACAATATATAAAGTATCCTGAGGACAGTCAGCACTACAAGTGCTAAGTAATTTTATCATTAATGCCAAAAGGTAGGAGTTTGCTAATTCCAAGTTTTCAATTAAAAACAAATAAACACAAACCAAAAGCCAGCATGAAGGAAAAAAGTATACAGAGAACCACAGAATTAATAATGGCTTAGGCACTTAGGCTCAAAGGGACCTTAAAGATCACCCAGTTCCAACCTCCCTGCCTTGGGCAGGGACATCTTCCACAAGACCAGGTTGCTCAGAGCTTCATGCAACCTGGCATGGTTGGAACACACACAGTTTCTTAAGGCAACCTGTGCCAGTGCCTCACCACCCTCACAGCAAACAATTTCTTCTTAATATCTAATCTAAATCTCTCACAGAAATGTGTTCATTCTACATACAAATTAAAACCTTTAAGGCTTTAGTGGGAGCTCCTCCAGGACGGGCAGAGGGATGCCTGCAGCTGTCCTTTTGCCTGGAAACACGTCACCCACATCCATGCATGCAGGTGACAGAACCAAAAGTCACAGATGCCGTGAACCACACTCTTGGAAGATTCTTGGTTTTAAGACATCTGGTGTTAAATCCATTCATATTTATGTTTGTAATGAAGACCTTGACAATGGGAACCAGGAAAGCGGTTCCATGGATCAAGTTTTCTGCAACATTACCTTCATGGCACAGGGAAATGATGAACTCAAAGAGACCAAGAAGCAGAGAGATGGGAGATGTGGGAATCCAGATTATAAATCTGACTGACTACATGCAAAGTTCTGCCTAATTAATAAGAAAAGGGAAAGTATCAATCACAACAGCCGGATCAGACAAAAAAAGATGCGGGGCAGAAGTGAGGGTCTCTGACTGGTTAACAGGGAAGCTCTTGAACGGGAAAGAACCAGAAAAGGGATCCTCTCCTGACCTCAAAAGATGCAATCCCACCACCATGTCCTCAAGTTCTGCAATGCTGGAGGGGCAGACAAATCCACCTAGGGTTACCTCAGAGGCTCCACTTGGATAGAGCTGGAGAAGGAACTTTTGCCCTTGAAAAAGGAAGAAACTAAACATGAAGCTGCAGAAGTTGTAAACCTGTATTTGGGAAGATTAGACGGTCCATCTCAGAGTGAGTGACTTCATGTCAGATCTTGCCCTGCCTCTGCCTAGCTACAAGGGTACAAAATCTAAAAGCCAGTTCAGAGATTAGCAAAAAAAAGACACTCTGAATAATGTAGCTATTACAGACAGCCCAGAACATGGAAGACCCAAAGAGTTTTAATGCAGTAAGTCTTATACAAGTCTACTACGGTCTGACATCCCAATGTAAAAATATGGCCTGCCTCCAGCAATAGAGCTCAGAGTTAATACAAAGCTGCTGAGAACTTTTATGGGTCTCAGTAGCAGTTCAGTGCCTCCATTGACAGGTTAGAGCTCAAATTCATATTCATTTTCAAATCTGCCAAAGTAATTAAAGAAATTCTTGCTCCCAAGCAATTTGTTACTGTCCTTTCCTGGAGATCAGTAGTTTTCCTGCCAAAAAATAAATAAATTTAAAAAAAACAATCCCATGAGCCCTCCCTGATCCACTTCAGCAGAGCACTATTTTTGCCACAGCAATTACTTCACACACTTTGCTTTGGGATGGTCATCACCAGCTGGTGGCCAAGAAAGTGGAAGCTGCATTATTTTCAATTGATCCAGACAGTTCTGAACAAGATAGTCTGTCCCTAATTTTACATTTAGATTCAGGTTAGTTCAAGTTAGCAGCTATCTATTTGAATTTAATTAAACACAAATGAAATGCTCCGTGATTAAAAAAAGCTTTAGCTATGCTCTCATTCTCAAGTATTTCTAGAGGTTTAAAAGATATAAGGTTTTAATTAGGATGCCTCAGTAATATGAGAGAATGAAAATTTACACAGAACTTGATTTGAGCTCAGTGAAAGGGTGGTAGAACTAAACTAGCCATATTTTTTATTTCTAAGTAGTATATAATTTTTTAGTTCAGCTCCAGTCACTGCAAGCAGGCCATAGAGATGGCAGACAATGACATGAAGAGTTTTATAATATGTACAGTCCAACATTGTGGTTGCTTCACAGCATTCTTGAGGTTGGTTATACTTGAACAGCAACTAACAAGCTGGATTTTAATTACAGGCTATAAAACAGCAATAAACAGAAGTTTTCACAAGTGATGTAGATTCCCCTTAAACAGCTTAACATTAAAAGAGTTCCACCAGTCCTGGCCTTCTCTCTCTCTCTACTCTCCTTCCAATCCTTCATCAGTTTTTTGTTAGTTTTTAAACTGCTGGCATATGGCACTGGCTTTGCTGGACCATCAGGACTTACAACACAGAAATAAATCAAACCTGTGGTTAATTACGGATAGTGCATAAAGTGAATTCTGACAATACTTAACAAGTCTTATTTAATATAACTCTCTTGATGAATTTCTGAAAAGGAAAGTAGAAGAAAGCAATTAAAGGTTTGGGGTTTTTTAAATAAAAATGTCTAAAATGACTAAAATAACAACATATGAAGTTGCAGGAAACAATATAATGAAAGCTATTTTCTTAACAGATGGCACTCATGCCTACTTCACCTGTGCTGGCCTACATTTTTTTTCCTTAACTTTTACTAACACTAATTTTTCATTGAATGTGTATTTTACAATTTTGCCACTAAGTGATACTTTTGGCATTAAACGTTTGAGAAGCTTATTCAAGAGCATATTTCTAACAGTACAAAATATAGAACACACAAAGGAGGCAAACACCTTTGCAAAGTTCAGGACATAAAATTACACTTCTGCCATAAAACTGTCTTCTCAAAGGCTCTTCAATATTGAAAATCTATGCACAAAGTTTTCATCCAGCCTTGACCAGAAAAAATGACATTTGTAGACATTAAAGCACTGTCATAACTCACACTGTCTTGTAGAAAAAAATACACCTGTGCAATACAGGCAGTTGAAACAGAACCATTGAACTGATTTTCATTATTTTGTTCTATATGTTTAAGTGTGAAAAGGTAGAAAAATTAAATGTAAGTACAAAATGGGGAGCTGGAGGAGAAATGTGAAAAAAATTTACAGTGAATGTTAATTTAAGTAAAACCCCCTAGGATTTCCATATAAAAATGCACCTAATTATTTCTCCTAACATGTTATACTGTTTTTGAGATCACATCATAAAATATGTCAAAGAACCCAAAAATCTTTAGCATTGTTACACCAAAATCACATGGATTTACATGGAACATCACATTAAAAATAAATCTGGGAAAGACCAATGGCAGCTGGAAGGATGACATTTGGAGAAGTTACATTATCAGCATTTGAAATTTGAGAGTCTTCTCTTCTGCACTCAAAACCTAAGAAAATCAGTCCACTGTGTGTTCCAGCTGCAAACAAACAAGGCAGCCATGGGAGCTGGCAGTGCTCCAGCTCCTCTTCAGACCCTTCTCACCAACCTGACTCACCTGACTGCTCACCAGCCCCATGATGTCCCTCATTATAATGATCTTCCAGAGTAGGACACTCACACTAACAGTGAGAATAATAAAAAAGGTGGTGTTGAAACTCTTCCCATATGGTTCTCAGGGTGAGAGAGCAAAAAGTTGTTCTCTAGAGTGATTTTACAGTACCAGTTAGGCAGATCACAGTGAGGGTGATCCCTGCTTCAAGTCCCTACTAAACTATAAAACACAGAGACAAACAAGCAGGATCTCCTGCCACACCCCAGTATCATTTGCATCACAAGAGACGATTTTGGGAATATATTGTTTATCATGTTGAACGGGTATCACACTTTTAAAAAAGTGAAAGAAAATGCAGTACAACACAAAACATTTCTTGGGGACATGGTGCTGTAGTCCAACTGGTCATTTTGACCAATTGAATTAAAATGCTACTAGAGCCACACGACAGTTTATTTATGAAGTGCATACATAAAAATGTAAATAATTTATATTTGTGTCAAGTAGAAAAAAGTTATTGAATTACTAGGAGAAAAAGACACTCATTGCTCTCCTTTTTTCTCCTTTTTGCACATTAGGTTTTTGAAAAAGGATTTTGAAAAAGGGGACAAATGGTAGTCACATGCCAGGCTCTGAACAGCATCCAGTGAAAGCTGACTGCATCTTTGTCCTTCCTAAAACAGCCACCCTAAGGTGAAGTTCATTTAGACACCAAACTGCAGTAAAAGCTTTGACACCTTCACACTTCACATTTTTCTTTCTCATAAATGATAGCATTCCCAGAAATACAAATCTTGACTTATTACCAACTGCCAATCTATTCAAAATTTCAGTATTATTCCCAAAATTGGAATGTAAATTTGCTTCTACTCCCCACAGCATTCAGCAAATAATTTTGAAATCCGTCATTTGTTCTTAAAGATTGTCCATACAAATCCAGCATACAGTGCTTTAAAATAATTAAAGCTTCCAATAAATGCTGCTGCCTTGTGCAGAGGGATCTGACTTTATATTAATTTTGCCTGGGGCCTTCACTAATTGCTCAGAGTTCACATCTCCTTTTACCAGCAACTGAACAGCTCAGTTTCTCTCTGTCTTCCTCCCTGCCCCATTCCCCACGCCTGGGATACTTTTCTGGACCTAGGTGAGGACATGGAAAAAGCATTAGGCATTTGGAAGTTAAAACCAGCAGCTTAACCACCTTGCAGAGTAAATCTAAGAAGCTTAAACTCACCAACAAGTGCAGGAATTGTCAAGTTGGATGTTATGCATTAAGCATGAGAAAGTAAATACATGTGACAAATGCATTACTTCCCCTGTGAACATAATGATTCTCAGCTAACGTATATAAATTAAGTCACACATTAGTTATGTCTGAAGAGAGCAGAGTGAGAATTAACATTTTGTACATAAACAACCAGTGTTATTTAGATTCAGAACCACTTTCAGGGATGCTGCAGGCTTGACTTTTCTTCAGCTGAGCAAGCAGAGAAACGTTATTTCAAAAACATTAATGAGCCTTCATGTGCCCATGGACAGAAACAGGGTATTTCACAGGTAGCAAATTTAACAAATCAGGTGAAAGCAAACAGTTCAAACTTAAGTTGCCACAATTTATCCAAAACCACTACACAGTGTTCCATTTGATCTCTCTTTTAACATACTGAACCAGAACTTCTTTGCTACTGCTAACTTACATAAATAAGTAGCAACAATGCTAGTTTTCACAATCATTTCAGAATACTCTGAAATTCAAACACATGTGGTCATGTAAATGTTTTTGTGATAGCAATAAATTATTCTTTATAAAGGAAAATGTATCTTCCTTTCCCTGCACTTTCTATCCTGTTATCCCTTGCTCACCGCCGTCTAATGAGAGGAAGTTTACTAATTGTCATTTGTGGCAGTAGCAGCTTGATGTCACAAGGCCAAAAGGCAATTAAAGGTCACTGCCTATTAGATTACACCAGACTGATGGCAGCACATTTGGAAGCAAAGGCAGAAGCCCCTGAGCTCTGACTCACTGCAGAGACTCAGATCTGGACATTTCACTCAGCATCTGCATGGCTGGGCCTTCTGAGCTGGCCCAGATCAATCAGCCTGCCACCTGCCTCAGGTGGACACTCAGGGGGACTGCAGCCTTCCTCTACCAAATACACCTTCAGCAGCTCAGTTCCATTCATCAGGCTAAGAACTTCTGCTCACTTTCCACGGCAAACCCCATAATTATTGCTGGTCATAAAGCTGTTTCATTTCCAATACCTATGCAATGTATAGGCATATTGATATTCATGTTCTCCATATAGGCATCTGGAGTGATACTAGCACCTTGTTCAAGTGTTAATGATCCCTTTTTAATCAAGTCTTAATGACCACATTTATTTTTTCTATGACAATGCCCTTGTGTTTTAAATGCCCACATAGTATCAAGTGCACTAGTCAGATTTCTGGGCTATAAGTTAAATGAAATGTGATGCACGGTTATGTAACTGAAAAAACCATGAATTCATCTTCCCATGGGTGACAACTGAATCACAGAAGATTCTGAGTTGGAAGGGACCCACAAGGATCATTGAGTCCAACTCTTCAGTGAATAGCCTGTACAGCACAGCTGGAGCATCCCACACAGAGCCAGACATCCAGGCAAAAGATGGTAAAAGTGGTTCCTTATTTCTTACAAGATACTATTAAAAGGGCCTCCAGCTAAAAGCCAAAATCTCATTTCAGAAGTATTCCACAAATTCTGCGACCCCACAGGGGACGCACGCTGGAGCGGCTGATGATTAACTACAGCCCATGGAAAGGAGGAATGCATGGAGGAGTGTCTCCCATGGGAGGGACCCCACACTGGAGCAGGGCTAGAGAGCGAGGAGTCCTCTCCCTGAGGAGAAAAGAGCAGCAGAGACAACGTGTGATGATGTGACTACAGCCCTCATTCCCCACTCCCTGTTCACTGGAAGGAAGGCAGTAGGTTTGGAGGTTGAGCCCAGAAAGAAGGGAGGGGTGAAGGGAAGGTGTTTTAAGATTTGGGTTTATTTCTCATTATCCTATATTTGACAGGCACTAAATGACATTAATTCCCCTCAGTCAAGACTGTTTTGCCTATGACAGCAATTGCTGAGTGATGTCTCTGTGTCCTTACCTTGAGCCATGTGCCTTTCACTCTATTTTCTCTGCCCCATCCAGCTGAGGGGAGTGACACCCTGGTTACCTGCACTCCTTTACCAAGGATTTTGCAAATACAGGATAGACTGAGATTTTACAACTTGCAGGGGAAGCTAGTTGCAGCAGGAGATGCTGAATCATGCCCTTAACAGCTGTTACTTAGCTATCACCACCTCTTAATTAGTGGTTTCTTTTCGATTTCCTCAATAGCTATACAGCACTGAAAAAACCCACAAAACAACAAAAAGAGGAAAAAAAGCCAAGCCAACAATCAAAACACCCAGACAAGTCAAGCTTGAAACATAAACCACATGTAAAAATGTTAAAGGTGAAGCACAAACTATAATTTGACAAGATGGAACAAACGGCCATAGAAAATGTTTCTTTTATACTGGTCTCACGACAAATCAAAATCCACTGAACTTTTGAGTTCCAGATTGTGCAGCCTGTCTCACTCCATACAGTGGAAAATCCAATTTCCTTTGGAGTCCCAAAGCTTGAGCTAAACAATGCATGCTTTTTCTATTTCTCCTGAAACCAAGGTTTTCCCTCAAAAGCTGCTGGCCAGATGATGAATGGTATTAAGGACAAAACTATAAACTAGCTTTTCTTAAGGTACATTTGACTTTGCTAACCACCTGTTACTATGATTTTGTCCAGTGATGGCAAAAATAAAAGCAGGCAGGGAGTGGCACGACTCATCACAATGTGTTCAAAACAACATTAACAGTTTAAATCTTTAGAAGCAAAGAGTTGTTGCCCAATAAAAGTTGGAATTAAAAAAATCACACACAAAGGGACAGCAATGTCCTTCTCATCAGCAATGCCAAATTCTATTGGTGTCCCTCAAACAGAAGTACACAGTTTTGTCACAGTCACCACACTGACCACTGCTGCCTCTGGACCATTAATGCAGACGAGAGTTTCCACCTTTTAGCTCATGTAAGAGCCCCCAAGAATTAAAGTTATTTCTTCTTGTAGCATTTGACAGCTTGTTAGAACTTCAAAACAAATGCTGTGCTACAGAAAGACCAGTGTCAACATTTTGACTAATCCTTTATTATTAGGCTTCTAAAGTAGAATAAGAACTTGAGTTTCTTTGATTTTTCTGAAAGCATAATTCCTGTTGTTTAAAATAAAGCACTGTTTGAAGTACATTCAAACACACTTGTGGACAGTCACCAAATTGTGCAAACATACCATGGGCAAAACTTAAGGGGAAAAATAAAGATAATTTTTGCTACTTTTCAAGGTAAAGCATCATATGAAATCTGGTCTTAGATCAAAAACTTCCTTTTCTTTAATAACTTGCCATCCTCCAAAAATACAGCAGCAGAGTCCAAGTCTCCTCCAGATCTGGAGACAGAGAAGTCACCTGGACTTCTCTGAAGGGAAGAGCAGTGACAGTCACAGTAGAACATGCTGCTGCACTGAAGGCTTCTTAAAGCTTTTTCATCATTTTATCATCAATTTATTTTCATCGTTGCTCTGATGCTCATTATTGTGTCAGTGTGTTTTACTCCCTGTCAAGTAACACCTTGCCTGGTTTTCTCTCAGAATGTTAAGGCTCTTGAAACATAAGTTGATGTGAGAATGTACTTCTATTCTGAAAAATTCTTGCTCTGGTTTGGTCACTAAAATCATGTGTCTCCACAACAGACATTTGGTGTGAGAGACGCATAAAGTTGGGCAAGTTTAAAAAACCCATTAAACAAATACTGCAAGTGTTACATTTTCATAAAAACATCTGGTTTTTTTATTCATCACCTTTGATAATTATACTTCATGTTTGACCATTTTTCATCCCTTATATATGGTTTGATAAGAAGTGCAACAAAAAAATCTACAACATTACATTCTTGGGCAAGCACACAAGGATAAAAAAGATTAAAACACATTAATGTTACAGAAGCCCACTGAACGAAACTGAAGAAGGCACTGAACTTTATACACATAGCTCAAAAAAATTATACTGTCA
This sequence comes from Nicator chloris, assembly GCA_013400495.1. NCBI lineage: Eukaryota > Metazoa > Chordata > Aves > Passeriformes > Pycnonotidae > Nicator > Nicator chloris. The sequence continues at coordinate 47,750 of WAAE01008522.1, forward strand.
ACACTTTACTCAGTCTTAAAAGTAATCTTTATTTCTCCTTGAGAAGTAACTACTTCAGTAATCATAATATTTTTCTGCTTAGTAGGAAGCTTCTTCCAAACTAAAGAAACTATCATTTTCATTTTGTCTTCAAATACCTGGTGCTACGAGAACCTGCCTTTTGAATTAAAACAAGAATATGACCTTTTCTCTGAAGCAAATATGAGCAAATATGAGTATAAGGCATATAAACCAGGAATCAGTGAATAAGCAACAGCCACTAGAGGCCAAAGCCACACCACATTCACTATTACACATGGCAGGATTGGGGATTCAGTCTCATATCCTCATTACCACTCTGGAGGAGCCCACCAACAACTGCAATCTTCTTTTCCACTCTCCTGCCATTTGCTTGCACACAAAACCTTTGCTGTGGCACAATTTGAAAGAGGGGCCCTGAAGCTATACAACTACACAGCTATACACCTGTTGGTCTTCATTTCTAAGGCCACCTTTGAAACTTGACAAATCTTCTGCCTTCTGATGTATCTGTGGCTTTATTTCTGTTCTTCAGCTGGTGGACAAATAAAGAAATTACCAGAGGTTACATTAGCAAAGAGGAAAAATCTGCCCCATCTTTTTTCAAAAAGATAAGGCTGGCAGAAGCACGTGTTCAAACATATACTAAAAGACAGAGATGGTCTCTTAGAGCTACTCTTAAAAGAAGAGGCAAGTTCTTTTGGCTTCATCAAGCAAAAAAAATTATGTACATCACAGGACTGAGTTCATGAAAAGTGTATGCTTCTGCTCAGTGAGGGTGTGATCAAAACATTTTCACTGGTAAGAATATGGACTATCTGTATCACTTTCTGTAAGCAAAATGCAGCATCTCGCTTCGTAAAATCCTCACTGTAAAGTCAGTAAGAAGGCAACTTGTTCCCATTGCTGAAATGGGAAGGGTGATCCAGCTGATTTTCTCTGGAACAACCAGACGCACAGCAGCCACAGCAGCTGCTACTTTTCTCTGCATTTAAGTGTAAGGAATCTAAAGTTTCCATAACATAAGACAAGGCTCATGATCTTCCAAGTTACTTTTGGCTATGCTAATTAGCTATTTCAAGCACTTAAAGTTCATAGTCTCTGCCAAAGTAGGCAGCAGTAACTACTAAAGAGCCCTGAATTTTCCTGTGTGTGGCATACTCTGTCCCTAATCCAGGGAGAATGGCCTGTCACCTTGGCACCACAGGGCGGAGGAATTCACAACCTTGTCACACCACCCCAAGCCAAACATCAGCCTGACACGTTTGGCATTTACAAGCAACCATTTGCCCTAAAAGACGCATTTAAATGATAAATAATATGCTATATTAATGAAACTGTGCCTGTATATTTCATCCACCTTTTTGTAATTTCACAAACACTTATTTTCTACTGGAACAAGTCCTAAAAATGACTTTGTTCTGAGATCATATAAAATCAGCAGTCTGCTTGTTTCAAACAGTTCCTCTGTCTAAGCGGGTGTTTTCTGTTTTAGATCAAAGTATCTATGACTAAAACTAAAAAAATACAAATTATGCTTCCATGAGGAAGGTAACCTGCTTATTCACCCCTCCCAACCACAGATGCCATCCATGATACTCAGATGTAACAGTTTGTTTTGGTCTTAAAAAATAACAAAAGTAATTTGTTTCAATAGAAACTAGTAAGACAAGAAGTTAACAAACAGTCTATGCCACTAGTCACTGGACAAGTTAGTACAAACATTCATAGCTAATTCCAAAAGAAACATCCGAGACAAGTAGCTTAAATTTATAGTCATGAGCTTCTACACAAAAGCCAGGGTTATACATTAGTTGTTTTTGCATTTACAAGCATATATATGCTAAGATTCAGCCTTATTTTCCCTCAGAGGAAATACTAAATGACATATTTTAACACAGAATGTTGTTCTGTATAAGAGTTTTTCATATAAGACTATTAGTAAAGAGCCAGCAGACAGCACTGAACTGCCAATATTCAGCATAAAAAGTAAAATAAATACCTCTCACAAGCGAGATAAAACCAAATAGTGAACCTACTAATAACAGTGAATAATATTTGTACCAAAGAACACAGCTTGGACTTTTAGGTTGGCAAAACTAACAGATAATACCAACAAAGAGCAGAATACACAAGGCTTCCATGAAGTTTCTTTTAAAAAAATTTATGTGGAGTGAGGATGACTTCTTTCACTGTATTTTCCTACATTCAGGAAAACAGTAAAGAATTCTCCTAAAGGCTCAGTGACATATGGAAGTTGCTTCTGTAACAGCCATAGATTCAATTTTCAAGCTTGTAAAAATGAATTTAAGATAGCCACTTAAAGGTGAATTCACTTGGAGCACCAGCTAGTATTTGTTTCCTTTTTCAAAAGATACAGAGCTATTCAGTGAAATTACGCCATGTGTTAATGTGAGATTTAATGTATCTCAAAAAACAGGGTGTTACAAAGTATTAAAGTCTTCTGAGAACATATACCAACAGGATTGTACTGTGTCAGTACAAAAATGGACGCATTATTAAGATAAATCCTAATTCTCTTTTCAGTCTTCTGCTGCCTCTGTTAGAGGAGCAATGAAAAATTCCCTTTTTGTAACTGCTCCAATGCTGTCAGTTTTGTATCCCTGTACATCTACCGCCCTTGCTATCAAAGTTGCCTTTCAATGTGGAACACGAGAACGATTAGGACAAGCAGATAAGGTCTTGACCAGAGTTTTTCACAGATTTCCTGCATGACTCCATGTGAAGTCACAACCATATCTGTTCCACAGGAACCCCCTCTGTAAATAAAATCACCATGTGCTGCACACGGGGGTGGGGCAGGTCTATGTTCATTTCTGCCTCATATAGAAGTGTTTTCAAAGTCATTAGGCTATCATAAAACTTTGGTTTGCTACTTAAACACAAAACTTCCCAACTTTATCGGCGAACTGTTTTGTAATAGTGTTGATAAATTCCACTATCTTCATAGGTAAAAGGATCCTATAGCAACTGGGCACCTCCCATTGGAGCAGTATGGCAGTACCTACCAACACAAATAACCAAGTGAAAGTATTTTCCACTCCTTGCTCTCCTCCACTGACACCTTTATAGACTCTAATTTAGAGAAGCTGAAAACATATGTGGTTTTTAATGTGCTTTACAGCAGTCACACCTAGCAAAGATTCAGTCCTTGTGCCTGCTCTATACTTCAGTTGTCATGACTCATCTCCAGCTTTCCAGAGGAAAGCAAATTCCTACTGGGCATCATAGAGCTAGTGATACCTTTTACATGCTCACAAGAGAAACAGAGATTCAGCCTAAAAATTCGCCAAGTTTAAAGCAGTGATCAAGCCTACACAAACACAGGTGCAAGGACAATAAGAAATTAGTGCAAACAGCAGTGCTATACTCTGGTTTACAAGTATAAGATCCACGTAAGTCTATCAAGATAGACTTTAAAAAGTCAGTTCATTATACACGGGATTTTAAGAACTGCACAGTTCAGAACACTCAGTCTTCCAAAACTGCAATCAAATATGTAAATTACATGCACATAAGGCCTACAACATCCTAACGGTCCTATGTGCTCTAAAATACTCATCTAGTCCCTAAAGGTTTAAAAGGACAAGAATATATTCATTTATACACACATGCACATAAACAAAACATTAAGAAGTTGAAATGCAGCACGAGCAGCTAGCCAGAAAGTTCAAACACATTATCAATGTTCCTACACCAAAAGACAAAATGTTAAGTATTCAGAATGCATTGTGATCACATTTACACACTGTTAGAGAAGATAAAATGCCACAAGTGCCATGGCTGGAAATAGGACTCGGGACAGAATTTTCTCCTAATGCTAAATTTCACAGTTAGTGAACACTCAGGCAAAAGAACCCACCAGCAGGACAGAATTTTTTCACTGTCACTGATAACATAGTCTCAACCTTGCCCAAGTGCTGTATTTGGCTGCAGTCTAGAGAGAACATTTCAGAATGAGACACAAACCACATCATCCAATGGATCAAGGGGTGAAAGCCCCCTTCCTGACTCGGTGGGTGATCAGTGGAAACCCCAAAGCCTTAGACTGAAGGGAACCCAAACACAGTACAACCCAACAAATGGTATTTTTTCCCCATTTCCCTCAAAAGTAACACAGCCTTGAGGTATTTTTAAACAATTACCCTTGTCTCAGCAGAATAAAAGGTTACATTACCACACCTTCAGGTTTACCTATTCTATTTCCTTGTTACTTCCTTCTATTCTTCTAGACATCCAATTAAGCGCAATGTTTTATCCCCAAAGGGGACTAAACTGCTGTCTCTTCACAGCTATACTCCTCTCCCATTCTTCATTGACTGAGTGATTCTTCATACCAAGAAGCTTCTTACACAGCTTCTTTGATCATGCTCTCTCTAGGCTAAAACAGGCTCCACAACAATTTAACCTCTACTTTCCTAGAAGGAGGGCAACACAGCCATGATAGAAGGATGACTGACTTACAGTGAGTGGGTAGCATCACTGCCACTAGGAAGAATCCAAATCTCTTCTCTTACAGAAGCAGAAGTAGGAGCTACTACCATTAGGAAAGATGTGGCAAGCTCACATGAGTCTTGTGTTGGATCTGAAAAACAAACCAAAAAAATCAGATGAGAAATAAAACTTCCTGCTGCATTGTCCTTTCATACCTGACAAACACAAGGGAAGTAACGAGTAGAATACAGGAATATCTGAAAATTTTTCTACCTTGTTTTTTTTGCATTTTCTCCTCCCAAAACATATCCCTAAAATACAGCATCTACAGCTGACATTTTTTTCTTAAAGATATGCATTAAAAATTCAAGTTAGCCACATTCTCCCCTATAACTAAGCAACTTGAGTTTTAGTCTACTAATACACTATGAGAGCAATGCATTTTGTAACAGAAACCCTTCTTGCTCCGAAGATCCAGAACTCTGAACAAGTGTTTAACTCTACTGAGGCTGTGGGGAACCCACCCAAACATCTTGTCAGCACAAAACAAGAAAGAAGAATCCTCAACAGAAATAGATGCTGGGGTACTACTCTCTGACAGACTTGTATCATTATTCAGCCATTGCTTCGAAGCAACTAACACAGGATTTTGACATTTAGTCAAACGCACCTTTTCTGAAGACAATCCAATTCTAGAGTTTCAGCAGCCTGCAGGACTTCTCTGTGAACACCACCAAACAGAAATTGCTTATGACAAAGTTTAGTGCGCTCCTTTTAAGCTAAAAGGGAACAATAGTTTAGTCTGCCTTTATATTCATGGACTGCATGGTCCTTCATTTCAATTATTAGATTTGAACTTGTACTGCACTAAGTCAGTTCCCATATCAGCTTGATGATAAATTTTCCAAAAGTCTGCAATCAACCAGCCCCAGACAGACCAGTGTCTGAGGAGTACATATTGTTTATAAAAATGAGCACAATGTTAAGCTTTCTCCAATGCTGAGGCTTTCCTGATCTTTCTTCAAAATCAATATTAGAAACAGAGAATTCTTCAAATGACTTGTGATAACAGTTTTGAATTTACATTATTGTTACAATTTAACTTTTTCTCAGCTATTACTTCTACATGCTGTCAGATTACAGCTTTAATTCAGTAATGAAATTAAATTCTTCTGAATTTCTTCAATTGACATTATTGCACTTATTTAATACTATTCATACAGTCCTAGCATATTTTCCAAGGAAAAGGAAATTCTTTTCCCTGTTTTGCTGAGTTTTGAGCTATACTTTTGCCTTCTCCTATCAGCTGTCTACATTAAATATTTCCTAATTTTACATTTACACTCTATTTCTTGCTTCTTCTATATCGATTCCTAAAAATGCCAGTGTCCCCATCTGTTTTGCAGTTGAAACAGCTGTGATTTAATTTTAGGATAATTCAACATATGAACTTGTGCATTCTTAATCATCTAAGTATTAAGGGTGCAAGTTTTTTAAACTAGAGTTACAAAGAACATTCAATGTGTTAACTTTGATATTTTTGATTTATCTAAGGTTCTTTCATTGTATTGTCTTTTAAGATTAGAGTCCTAAAATAGCTATTAATATAAGAGCCTATTGACATTTTTAGCCTGTAGGAACATGCAGTGGGCAGAGGCAGCTGAAATAACAACGTATTTGAGCAATGAACCAGCTTTTTGATTTTATTACTCAGACTTTCCCAAATCTATGGCTGGCATTTTTCCCAGTAACTCAAAAATTAAGCTGTTCTACATATGAAACTTCCAACTAATCATCTATTAAAAACCTCTCATGGTTAAGGCAACAGAATAACCTTATAAAAGCCTCTGAAAAAACCCAACAAGCCAGATCTGAAAAATTTGTGCTTTTAATTCTCTGTGCTATTTGCATGAACACCGTAAGAAAAACAGGAAAAAAATTAACTGATATAGGTTACAAAGAACTATGTTAGTTACTAGGAGTATGTTACATATGTTGAAGTAACAGGGACCCTAGAAGGACCCTAAGGAAAGTGACAGGTATAAGGAGACACAGCCTAAGCATCCTTCACTGGGCACCTTAGGCAGTTCAGGAAGCCAAGGCTTCTATCAACCACTCAGTCACCCCAAAGAGCCAAGTGATACCTTTGCTGTTCCACTGTCTTTCCACATTTTTGCACAGACATCAGGTTTTCCTCCATCCAAAAGGAAATTTCCCCCACAATTCGCTGGTCCAAAAGGGACTCCATGTTCCCCCTTGGTCCCCAAACCACTGCACTAAAGAGATCTCTTCTGATCAGTGAGCATAAAGTAGCACTTATGATTTTGTTTCTGAATATTCTGCAACACAGGTACACAATTTCTAAAATCATCTGGGAAATCCAGATCAGCTTAATGGCACTGTTGATTGATTTATAACTTTTTCTGTGTCTGTGTAATAAAAAAGTAACCCATAGCTATACAGACCATTAGACCTGAAAAATTCTAGAGCCTGATGCACTGGAACAGAAGGACAAACTGAGAAATAAACATATCTCACAGTGGATGACTACAGCTCATGTGAGCATCATAGAGGGATGTTCATTTAAGGCAGAACTGAGAAAATTAATTATTTGGTACCCAAGGAAAAAAAAGAAGAATGAACATGCAATAACTGACCTTTTAACAACTCTACAGCAATTAATTAAGCTGTTTTGTACTGTATTAGTTCTAAGGAAGCTACACATTTCTAACTATTTCCAGAAGAGCCTACCAGGAGTGTAGCAAAGACTCAGTCTGGCAATAGAGTGCAATTTGGTGTAAGTCTGCATCAAGCAGAACTGGGCCCTTGGGGAACAACCAGCAAATTCTCTCCCTTCTCAAAGGCAGCCATTTATCCTCACAGCAAGTTCTGCTAAAGCTGGTAGCAACATGCCTACAGAGTGAAATTAAGAGTGGAAAACTAATCAAATTAATAACTAAAGAGGGGAAAAGCCAAATTTTTTAGCCATAGTGTTTGCAGAGTCATTTCACTGCACCAGTATGCTGCAGGCATAAAGATGATGAAAAGAGCAAACCAGGCATCTGCTGACTGGAGGGTAGAGCAGAACTACCTCTTTCAAAAGCAACATGAGACTATGGGCGTTTACACTGAAAATGGAAGAAGGAACAAAGTGAGAACAGTAAGACACCAAATAACTTCTCCAAAACAACCCACACCAGACACACCTTCTAAAATGCAGAATTTCATGAATGTAAGCAAAAGTTAACAGTAATGCCAAGTCTGACTGAAACCAAACATTAAAATCTTACCATTTGCCTGATGCATAAGCTAGTCTCAAGTGTCATTATACAGTGCTAGCTTTAATTGCTCCCAGCTAAATATAGCTTTCAGAATTTAATAGCTCCCCCTCAGCTTTTCTGTCTTTCAAGGAGGGAAAAATCTTCTCGTTAGAAAAAGCACACAGGCATACACAGTGGCAGGTTACCACAGCGAAGCAGGAAGCAAACCATTAAGATGATTACATTAGTCTCCACCACTCATTCAGAACTCCTGCTTTTCAAGAGACCAAATGTTTCCCCGTTCCATCACTCCGGTTCCAGTTACAGCAGGTGATGGAAGCATGCATACCTTTGCAAACTAAGCCGTTTTGCTGCTTTATTAGCAGACTCTAAATCTTGCTTGCACTGTGCTTCTAGTCAAAGATGATGTCTTTGCCAGCAAGCTGCCGTGGTGCCCACACACTTCTTCCTGTGCCACCTGGCTGGGCACCACGGGGCAGGAAGAGGAGCAAGGCTACACACTCGTACACAGCCTGCCCCTTCCCTGCAGCCACTGTATTGGCACAACTGACACGAGGGGGTCCAAAATCTGCTGGAACAGCTGAGACTGCGGCACACCGATAAAGGCATGAAACATCTTCTGCCTTCTAATACCCAATAAAGACCTCAAGAAATGTAATGAAAAGTTGCATATAGCAAGCTTCATGTTCCCCTCTCTGAGCTGATAACGGGTTTTACTCAGAAAATTTGGCTGACAGCTAGAAATGTGTTCTACAAATTCAGCATTTCTGTTCACCTTCATTTTAGAGGTCATTATGTAATTAAAGAGCTCACAGTTTTTCTACAATCCATGGAGTTAAATCAAAAGTAACCACTGCAATCACAAGTCTTCCTACTATCCCTCAGGCCAGAACTCCAAACTTTGTACTCCCCACTCCAAACCATCACCTGACCATCTTACTATTTTCTCTCTGGCTTCATCCATCCCCTTCTCCTTGACTGAGTGGGGAAAAGAAGAATAAGGCTACTTAAAGAAAATAAAGTATTTACCAGACCATACGAATCACCAAATCCCACATTACCTGGCCCTTCACTTCAGCTGTAAAATTCCAGGATTGCCTGTGTTAGAGCTGTGCAAGCACTTTAGAAACACTGCCTGGAGGGCTGCCAAGGAGTACCTACTACACTGAACGAGACCAAAGGTAGTATGCCACTGATTTTCTGCCCTCTGACCTACCATTTCTGAGGTGCAGACCAGGGTGAATGAAACAGGTTAAAGGAACTCTGTTTGCTGTTTAAGAGAGGTTTTAAAGCAAGTCTCCTGAAATGCACTGCTCTTCATTGGGACATCCGTGCTCTACTGCTAGCTGAGCTGTCCCAGAACAGAAAGGCTCCCTACTGTCAGAGCAGGTGCAGACTTCATTTACCAACTTCTGGTAAAGCACAAAATCATGACACTCATTCCCATTAAGATTTTTCTTTCTGAAGTGACAAATCAAAGTGCAGATAAACAGCATCAAAAATAGGGATGAGTACTGGAGGCACTTTGTATACTAGATCTGGTTACTCTTAGAGAACACATTTTTATTTTAAAACTCTGCCAATCACAACAGAGTATTTAGAACAACTGAAGGTTAAAAAAAATCTGCAAAGTGTACAAAACATCACACATGCACTGTGGATAAATATAGTCTTCCAGCTATGTGTTAGCTGTCATGAATCAGAGCTCAGTGCCCCAGAACTCCATGGGGCTCTTCCGAGTTGAGCTGCTCGCTCTCAGGCAGCGGCAGCCAGGCAGAGGCAGGGCAGGCAGCCTGCCAGGCAGGGCTGCACAAGTCCTGAGCACCAAACAGCCTCTCACCCTCTCCCCACATCTGAAATCACCATGTGAGGTGCAGTGAGTAGAGACACACCACATGCTGCCTTTTAAGAAATCAGCAGAAAAACCCACACGAGCGAAAGGAGGGAGGAACAGTGGAGATCAGCCAACGCAACTGCAGCATCAGACCGGAAAGAAACCACGCAGCTACGGTGGGCAGACACATAATGCTTCTAAATCTGGGTCTGGGGATTAGCAGGAGAGAAAAGATACCAGAAAAAGGTAATTTGTTTTCTTGTCATCAATAATACTGAAGAGGTTTTGCTCTCCTCTCCAAAATTAGAACATCTACAGACAGTGTAACTCCTTCCCCTCTTAACAGTCACGTGCATATAAAGAAAGCCACAAAAAAAAAAAAAAAAAAAGGCATTATCAGCCTCAGGTCAGGACAATTGTGGCCTAAATATTCACAAAACTGTCATGAAGGCATTAATTCAAAAGCAATTACATTAAAACAACAAGATCCCTCAGAGTAAATATGACATCCACCAGAATAAAGAAACACTACCCTGCAGAAGCTTCAACCTAATCACAGTAAGTTTATTCACAGACATTTTCTTGAACAGAAGGAAAAAAAAAATCAAATAGATGCGACCAGTCAAGATGTTAACAAACTCTAGAACCTATTTATTTACCAGATGTTTTTCTCTACATTTTATGACCTGCAAATTTTCCTTGGCTGTAGCAATAGCTGCTGATAAACCTTGGCAACAGCTACTACTGTATTTGTGACTGAAAGAAAATGACATATAAATATTTTCAGTTAATTATTTATACTCACTTAAATGCAACATGAGGAGTTTTTTTATGTTTATAAAATATAAAAAGTCACATTTAAGTGAACAGTTGCACACATATTGGCTTTCCCCTTGCTCTCTATGTATTTCCCTGCTGATTTGAAGCTATATTCTATCTGGGTGTTCAAGGTTACTTTAGGAGTGGGGACAGACTCAAGAGATTATTTATATGGCAGGACTTCAAACAATTGATCCAGCTATATCTCAAGTGACTAGATAAAGAGGCATTAAAATAATGAGGATAGAGAAAGATGGGTGAAACATCACAGCATTTCAGAGTCACTCAGCAGGACTCTCCTGCTCAAGGACTCTCACTTATGAGACAAGGACACTGACCATGAAGGACAAGGTGACACACCCAGGGAGGGAGCTACAGATGAAAGTGAGAAGCGAGAGTTGTTGGGCACCCACACAACCTCCACATCCAACCTCGATGCACAAGTAAAGGGAAATGAGAATGTGACCAAGAAGGACTCTTATCTCTGATTGTTTGATAAAGGGCTGAAAGTCCCAGCACAGGGTTCGGGCAGACAAGTAGCCTGCCTGGGTAAACAGGCATGACGAGATAAAACATTCTAAAGTATTTGTGTACTTACAAAAAAGAGGCCTCCACTACAAAACTACTGCACCTGCGTTAAACACAGGATTAAATATCATATGGACAACAGCATCTTAGTGGCTAAAACATAATGAAATGCACATGCTATTCAAAAAAAGGCCATAGAGGTAGGGAATGTTAAAATATATACCACTTAATATTGTGACAGATTAAAAAAAACCACCCCAAACACACCATCGCAAAAGAACTTATGGAATCCCACTGAGTAAAACAAACAAAACAACACAAACAAACACAAAACCACAAAAACAAATCCAACCACACTTAAAAAGGCCAGCCTTGCTCAGAGTCTGCAGTAGATTCAAAGAAACCAGACTTGCTGCAGACTTTATTTTATTAGAATGAAAAATATCCCAGTGAGTTGGGCATTACAAGAGATTAACTTCTGACTCATATGAAGTTTAAGTCATCAGGTAGATTGAGGAGTTCAGACTCTCTAAATTGAAAATGCTGAGTTGCTGCTTCATTAAATGTGCATAAACAAATCTGGAAATGCCTCATGGGATGCAGCATGCAGTAGATAACTTGAAAGATGAAATAGGCCCAACTAGATAAGCACTTCACCACAGCTCCCAAAAGGCAGAAAAGAAGTTGATTAAAGACGTTGGACCTCCAATGTTAAAGTACAGGAATAAAGTTACAGCTTAAAATAAACTGATTTAAAAGATATTAGAAATCAAATTCTTCAACAACTCATAGAAACTATGTGAAGTAGTAACCTGTGAAGTGAAAATTTCTTAGTAAAGAAACAAATATAGGATGTTGACTGTGAAACAGAGCTAGAAACTACCAAAACCAGCACGAAATTAAAAGTAAAATCTTCCTGAGCATGTGTGAAGAAAAACAGATGAAACCACTATAGATTTCTGAAAAAAAAAGTAGATTAAATTGTACATAGAGTTACAAATAAAACTTTCATGTATTCTCAAGCTTTTGTGTCTCCTTCACCTCTAGCCAATAATGTAATTTAAAACCTATAATCTGTATTTCTAAAGCAGACAAAAAACCCCAGTTGGAGCTATTCTCTGATGGCAGGAGAGCAAATAGAATACCTGTCTTTAGAGTTGAAGCTGAGGGGAGAAAAGCAAAGAGACATTAGCCCTACTACAATCAGTACCATGCAGTCAATAGTAACTGAGTAAATTTTTACAAAAAATTAAAAACAGACAAGAGAAATCTTAGCTCTCATCTGGACTCAACAACAGCTGCATTAAAAAAAGTTGGTAATGATCTTATTTAGTAGAAGAATTGCAAAGTGACTGACTGGCCACAGACAATAAAAAATTATCAGGCTGGACATGGATCACCAGAAGAATTAGCCAAGAATTATCTTGGAGCTAGTTTTATTAAATAGTCCTACTCCTGGCAAGGGAATTGAGGTGTCTACTAAAAGTTGCTGCTGACACAAGGTAGAGAGGCACATCTGACACACTGAACAACTAGGACACCAGGTGAGAGGAGCCACATGAACAGAAGCAGTGCCAGGGAATGCAGCTCATCAGCCCTGGAGGCAAGGTCAGGAACCAAGGAGCAAGCCAAGCACAAGGTCTGCTGAGACAGTGGGAAGTGACCAAGGAGAGGAAGGTACTCACATGCATGGAATACATGTCTGATCAACTCATTCCCGAATTGATGAAGGTTTGAAAAGAGAAAAAAAGTTACCCATGACATAAATTAGGGCATTTCCTACATATAGGGAAGCATCAAAAAAAGGCACTGCCAGTATCTAATCTGGTCAGAAAATTTAAAAATAGCACCTAAGACACAGCTGAGATATATGTAAGTTTATGCAAGGAAGATTGACAGCAGAATATTGTCCTGAAATGAATGCCATAAGCATACTTAATCAGCCATATCACAAGATTCCCTGCATCTCTTCAAGTCTAAAGGCAAGTCTCCTAAACTGACTGGGGGAAGAAAGAGAGTCTCCCCTACACAGAGAGAAAATCACTTTACAAAGGGTGCACATGCTCTTATAAGTACCGAGAGAAAATACCAATTTCATCCAGCTGGACATACAATCTGGTTGTGGATACTTTTAGCCAGAATCCTGGAATTAAGTTTTGGTCCCAACACATAAGATTTGAAATAATTTGTTAATGAGACAAGCTTTGACTACTTTAAGATGATGCTTGGGAACTTTACGAAAGAGAATATACAAATGCATTGACTGCAACAAATACTGAACATGAGAATCCAGGAACTCTCTTCCAGTTGTTTTATGTGTCAGTGCAGCCACCTTCAGCAAGGAAGTCTTTATATACCACTTGCCAATGTTATTATCGCTGATTTAATCTGGGCTGAAAACTGACCTTGCCTTAATGCTCTTAAGTTTCCATTAATAAAAAGAAATTACTTACTCTTTACTCATTTAGATGTATTTCTTCTGTGCAAAGTTTTTGTGTGTCTTTTTTTTTTTTTAAGGAATGTAATTTTTAAAAGTGGTAGATCAAGGAAATGGTATGTTTTAGAATCTATGTTTAGGCTACCAGTCATAGGTAGCTTCAATTACATCAATTCCGACAACGCAAGTTACACATATTTCCTTCTTGATTTGATCTCAACACTTTGCATGACCTTGCCTTTCCAAAGACAACTACAGTCCCCAGAGTTCTGGGACTCAGACACAGAGAAACAAGCACTTCAGAATCTCAGTGCAAGAAGGAAGCAGGAGATCAGAACAACTCCCTTCTTCAAAGTCAACCCGAGCACAAATCTAACCCATATATGCCTTGCAAGTTTTGTTTGCACTCCTCCTACATTTCACAAAGCATTTTTGCATGCAAATGTGTCAGTGGCATTCAAAGACTGGGCAAGACAGTTTCATGAGATGACTTGGCTGTTTTACTCAAAACACCCTCATGACTTTCAAGGGCCAAAAAAAACCCACAAGGCATTAACAAAGCAATTGGGAAACCGGAATAAAAAGAGAAGAATTTAGGTTTTGTACATTAATATTTAAGAAAAAAATATAAAAGCCTATTTTCCTGTCCTTCATCCCTAGTTCCATTGGCTACCACCTTTCCTCTCAGCTGTAAGTGCATAATAAGTGCACAATACAAGACATGATTTTTCAATAAATTAATGTATAACAAATAGACAGCCTATACCATATCTCTTCTTAAGTAAGCCACCACAAGGTAGATCAAGTAGCAATGCACTTGCAGAGTGCTGAGTAATGATATTAAGAAAGAAAATCCCTCAAGAATTCTAGTTCTGTAAGATGTGAGTGCTGGGAGACAGGCCATAATGAGAAAGGCAATGCATCTTTCTAATAGTCAAGAGACAAACATTTTTTTTTCTCTTTTGTTTAGAACATAAAATTCATTTAACAGCAAGCAAAGATGATCTTTTTGCAGAAGGGCTCTGGAGACTGAACTACTATTTAAATTTGAGCAAATCAGAAGCAAACAACTGTCATTGTGCACTGAATAGAAAGGTGTGTTTATGCTAACCATGCATTCTCGTCATATTAAAGTAAATAATGCAAACTCACTTGACAAGGAGTGTTTGGTAGTTCATTGTGAACTGTCATGTCTGGAATGCCCAGACTGAAATGGCATCCCCAGTTAGGAAAACATCAGTGTTTTCAAATGCTGAGCTGTGCCCCAGAAACCAAGATTTCCCAACCCTCTTCAAATAGGAAGCTGTTATCTCCCAAAGTGAGAACAGTCACTTGATGTCACTGAGATACAGCCACTGTTCTAGCACTGAATTACTATAAAATTAAGAAAACCACTTTAAAAACAGAGATGGCTGACACTACAGCCAGAAATAAATGGGAAGTTGCATTTTCCCTGCTCAGCTTATTTAAGTAATCAACTAGGACTAAAAGCAGATTATTAAACTTTTCTGGTGAAAACAATTACTTGTATGCATTTAAAAATACTCAATAGTATCCCATTACTTGAAACCTGATCTTTTAAAATGTAATATTATCTGCAAGGGATCTTCAGTACACCAACAATTGCACACACATGACATGGCAGAAGAAAGTGATATTGCATACTTAAGTGTTCTGGCAAAAAAGGAAAAAAAAAAAAGAATGTATAAACCACACTCATCAAATATGCTATTTTATCAAATCCTGACATTACTTTCTTTTTCTTCTTTCAAAAACAAGCAAACAAACAGCAAGTGTCATCAACAGAAATGTTATCCTGGCAACAGCTCTGCTGCTGATTTTCACGTGCAAGCATTGATCCTGCTGAACTTCAAGTAGTAAAGCACAATACACAGAAAAATAAGCAGTAAAATGGTGTCTGTGTGTGGAGAGAAGACTATGATTCAGCCATCCTGTGGAAAATTCTAAACTCTTATCTCCGAATCTGAAGTTCCATATTTATTCAGTGAGTCAAACAACATGATTTCAGCAAAGCACTTGTATTCTTGTTCTAAGAAATAGGATGTTAAAAAAGCTTGTTTCAACAAAACAAACTGGATATCAGCTAAAAGGCGAGAACTTACTTTATCCAGAGTAGCACTTCCCTACCTCAGCAAGTTCTTCTTCCTCAACAATTTGATACTCTCTAAGCACTGGGAGATATTTAATAAGTGAGCCTTAGTTTTATAAGGTTTATAAAATGATCATAATTTTGAGCACTTCTGGTTTAATGTCTTACAGTTGAAATTGGTGGATTTGAAAGACAGTAAGAAATCTGCAAGTGAACTCACTGATATAACTTTTTTATATTTTTTTAAACAAGAGGAAAGAATGAATGTGTTTTATACTTCCTGAATTTCAGCAGCTGTGGCAGTAGTGTAAGAAGTATGAATTGTTAACTTCCTAGTTAGGTCACTCAGTAAAACAATATCAGTACCATTCAGTTAAGGAAGACAAAAATCTATCATAATACTTTGGCTCGATATTTTTGGCACAGAAATTTTCCTGGAATCTAAACCCAGCTGGCTGCCTTCTCAGCCTAGAAGTGGTACAGATACCACAGTTGTAGGCAAATGAGGGTCCGTGATACATCTTTGTTGTCCATCATTCTACTCACTAAATAGTACTTGTTGACACAAGTAAGGGCACACCTACTGAATTCACATCTTAAATACCAGTATCTTTCTTGCCAAGACATGACAAAATCCTCCAGACCAACACCTAAACTCTTTTCCTTCCATTGTTTGACCTTAATCAGAAAGCAAACAAGAAATATTAACCCTTCTTTCCTAACATGGTTGTTACTAGAGTTCAATAACAGGACAAGACCTAGCCTAGATTCTCCTCTCTTCATATACATATTGCTGTTATTTGACTTCAGTATCAAGCAAATTAGAAAACCCCAGTAATTCCAGCTCTTTCTAAAACTCAAATTCTCTCAGACAGACATCACCAATCCTCCACAGGAAGCCTACTCCAACAATGGATGCACCCTGTTGTGTGAGAGATGACTTGTATCCCAACCACAAGGTTGCTTATTGACTTTATTTATGCCCAGGCAAGACCAGAAAAAAAACATCAAGACTCTGGCTGGCTTTTTAAAATTAATTTGTTCATTTAAGATTTTGAAGAGCAGAATTGCACTACACTAAGCTTCAAAATACCCTAGTAAAATTATCACAGAACGGTTCAAGTTGGAAGGGAACCCCCAGTTGGAGGTCATCCAGTCCAACCCGCCACTCAGGCAGAATCACCTGAAACAAAAAACCTGAAAGGTTTTGAATATCTCCAAGCAGAGAGACTCCATCTTCTCTGGGCAACCTGTGCCAGTGCTCAGTCACCCTCCCAGTGAAGGAAAAACTTTCTGATGTTCAGATGGAACCTCCCCTGTTTCAATGCCCGTTGTTTCTGGTCCTCTCACATATCTTGAGAAGTGACAAAGATGTTATCAGAATGTTATCTTTTAAAAAAACTGGACATGGCTGTTCTGAGTGATTCAGCTAACCCTATTTTAACAGTAACAGCAAGCAAAGATGGAGTCCTGACAAGTTCCCAGGGTAGACCATAGAGTCCTATTAATCATTCATATTAGCAACAAAAAAAAAAAAAGTAAGGGAGAAGCCTTCTGTTCAGGCACAGTCTTAACACCTTCTCCTTTTTTTTTTTTTTTTGTTTCTTTGTTCCAATATTGCTTATTTAATAAGTAAATACCTTCAGTCTTTCAGCAAAAATGTCAGCTCGAAATAGCCTGATGCACTCTAGGTGGCCTACCTTCTTTGAAGGTGAAGTCATTGCTAAAAAGATGGACCTGGTACCTAAATGTCTGCACCGTTCCCATGAACTGAGAGCTCACGTGCCTCTATGCTGCACAGACACAGATGCATCCAGTCAAGGGGGAAAACCCCACACAGCTACCAAATGGTAGAAAGGCATTCTCTCAGCAAGTACCAGCCTGCCTTCCTTTGGCAAGCAGCAAGGTAGCAGGGAGTGAACCTGAGAAAGCCACCACAAACTCCTAACCACAGTCATCTTGAACTAGCAGAGACTCAGTAGCCCACATCCTTTGGAGCTCGCTTCATCTGCTCCCAAATACACAGACAATAATCACTTGCCTGTCTTCAGGATCGCTGCTGCTACTGATGATTTTTTGTTATTTAAAATCTGTCGAGCACTACCACAGAAGATTAACAGATACTTGCTGTTTCTTTTTTTAAGGTATACCCGACCGTCAGTGACTGTTCACAGTGAAACTTCCTCCTTCCTCCCATCATAAATTGCACTTAAATTCAGATTTTATGCTGTCAAAGTTTTGTGTAGGGACTCTCAGCACTCGTATTTGTCACGAGCAAGAGATATTGAAAAATGATAGAATCATTCACTCTCCTTCAGAACACAGTATTTTATCAGACTATTAAACAAACTTCTTTTCTGGCAGCACAGTCACAGCCAATGTAGTCTCAGCTGCCAGTATGAGCAAGATGCATTCCACATCATATTCAGGGCAGATGCCACGGCCATGCCTCACAGCCTGAGGCAGCACCAGAACCTTTCTGACAGTAACACTTAGCAAGACTGGTCTTGAAGTCATGTGTTGTCACTGCAGACAGGACAGAAAAAGTTCGTAAAAATAAGAATGGTACATTTCACTTTGGCAACTATGTGCATGAAGTAACTCTATCCCTCCTCAAGGCTGTTTTTCCTAGGCCCACAGACAAAGCAATTATCTTGGAGAAGAGGGAGACATTGCAACAAATGTTTTTAACATACGTGACTGGCAAGATGGAAGACAGTAGTACCAGAGACTTGTATCCTACTCTGCTCACATGAAAACTTGAAGGGCAGGACTTAACCTTCTGTAACAAGCAGAATTAACAGTGACACAGATGGGCTTGTGCACTGAGAAGGATAAAGTCTCCCGCACACATGGTTCTTTCGCTGATTGCCAGGCTGTTCAGAAATTGTCTCTCCAGGGGTTTCAGCTACTCTCTGGGCAGAGTATACGTGTGAGGCAAATGGAGTATATCCACACAGCTGCTCCTTACCAGAACCAGTAACACCAGGAGCTTCATTCATTTTCACCAACAACTATATGAAAGTGGAACAGGCTAAAACTGGGACAGTAAAAAAGTGTTCACTGTGACTAGGAAAAGCCTCCAGAATCACGAGAATAAGTGGCATCAGATAAGAGAGAAGTGACCTAAAGGTGACCTAAGTGACTGGCACAAGAGATAAGAGATGACAGTTGTGATAACAGACTCCGCAGGATCATCATGAGCAATAACAAAAGAATCAGCTGCAATTAAGATGGGAGAAAAGTATGACTACATTCAGTGAGGGAAGTATTTCAGATTTCCACCCTGAAAACATTCATCAGAGGATACATAGAATGGCCAGAAAGCCCAATACTTCTTTTTTTTCTTCCTAATGATAACAAAAGTCACTACTGAAATTCAAAAGACACCACTGCAGTATACACAGAAACACTTGCAAACAAGGATGAGTTTCTCACCTCCACTACTTTGTATTGTTACTGTCTTTGTTCTAAGTACAGCAATTACATACAAGTGCTGCATGACAACTGTAGCACCACATACTACCATGGTTTTGCTGTGATTTTTTAAGGTTCAAGTTCAACATGCATGCAGGCAGAATCTGGAGATGACTTAAAAAGTTGCTATAATGTAAAGATGAATCAAAAGAAAAATGTCCTTAATTCTCAATCTATGCATTACATTAGAAAGCAGAGGAAAGGAAGATTTGTTTGCATACTCATGTTAATATTTTTGCCAAAGAAAATGTTCAGAAGGAAATAGTTAAGTGTTGACATGAGAGCAGCTGTGTTTGCCAAACTAAATACGATTCAGGTATTAAACCCCCAAAGCTTAAAGGTTAGAGAGGAAATGTTCAGGTACTTGTAGTTTAACAACTGGACTTGAAAGTGACAAATCTAAAAACAGATATATACACACACCTCATGGCTGGAGAAGGAATGCAGGGCTTGCCTAGTATGTTTTTCAATGACTTCAAAGGACAAGTTTTCACATTCAGTCTAAACAGTTACAATATTGACAAACAACAGAGACACATAAAACATCCTATCTGCAGCTTTCCTGCTGTAACTTACCAGATGCTATTAGGCAGCCACTATCTTTATGTCAGGATGTCTGTCTCACAGCCAGATGTACAATTATTTAGTTCACAGACATCTCTAAGAGCTAGATGCTCACAGCAACTCTCAATGTACTAGTTCAGCTTAGGGCTTAGCAGCCAGTGAAAGTCAGTTCTCTCTTTGTTCCTCCTGTTGCACATAACAAGGATTCCTGTCAAGTCTTGCTTATCAGTACGTATTTTCCACAATTCAAGAGGCACATCTAGAATAGCCCACATTCAAAGACCAAGAATCATTTCCAAATAGCAAACAGACAGTGCAAAAACCGCTCAGCACCTGCCAGATTGAAAGCAGCTCAACTCTTCTTTCTTTACTTTCATGGTTAACATCATGGAGCGCCCAGACACTGAAATAGGATTAGGCCCTGCTGTGCTCAGTGCCACACACCAACACGTGACTTCTACCCTAAGGAGCTTGCACTGAGTCAGACACACCACACAGCCAGGACAGTAGAGGCTGAGCTGCAATGGCCAAGTACATTTCTCAGTTTCAGCTGGCACTCCTGGAGTATTTTAGTAGCAAGGCAGGTACCAGACTTGCCATTGACTTTATATTTTAGAAAAAAAAACCAAAACAAACCGCCCCGAACAAACAAACCAACCCAGCAGCCTCAACAGCTCTGATCATTTAACAATTCTCTCGGTTGCAACAGCTGAATACAGAAAATCAGAGAGAATTTGTTCAAGTTCTCCATTTTCTTCCCCAGCTGAGGCTGTCCTCAACTTGATTTTTCAATGTTTCATGTGACTTGCAACAACATGCATGAACTTCATGCTGGCAGAGTTCCAAAACCCCAACACTGTTCATTCATGTCATAACTTCATATATCATAGAATCTATTTCTGAACATATACCCTATGTGAAAGCCACAAGCATCTTCAAGAACTTTGCACGAGTAACAAGCTAAAAGAGATTGAAAGAAGGAGTTACAGATATCCTGCCTCCCAGGGTCAGACACAGAGCTGTGCTCTTCTTAGCTATTATACCTACTTTACCTAGGCTATCACAGTCATTAGCATCAACACCCACATCACTAAACCTTGAAGGCAGACAGAAAACCTCCCTCTAAGGTAATTAGAAATTAACATGGAGGAGATACATTTTATGTTAGCAGAATAAAGACAAGGAGCCACAACAGGACGGAATGTTACAATACACAAAACCTCCTTGTCCTTCAGATAAATGAGAAGCTTAAGCAATGAAATATGTATTTCAAGGCACAGTATTCAAGGACGTAGCACAAGTGACAGCTGCAGGAGCCTACAAACAGTGTCTGCCCCCCAAAGTGTAATGTTTAAACATAATCACTAATGCAGAAGACAGACATGCAAATCCAGCATCTCAAAGAGCAGAGCAGGATAAATTTGGTAACACATTAGTCCCGGTCCAGAGAGTTGTTTGTCAGATCTCAGTGTATCTGCATCCTATTATCTGAAACTTGATACAGAAAAAAGCAATTAGATTCTCCTGGAAGTCTCTTTGGTACCTTAGTGGCAGTGTACCACAGTATCTATACCCCAGCCTTTTACCAGTAAAACTTTGCTACTTCGATAAGTCAAATCTTAACTGTAGTAAAATAGATTAAATTTAATGAGATCAAAATATGCTGATACAGATACTACACTACTTCTGACATGTAAAAGTACCCCATGCACAGTAACATTCTGCTGCCTCATTCATCACTACATGATTTTGAAATGGACTTTGCAGCAAATCAAATTTAAACCTAAAACATATCAGCACTTCAGATAAGAATTCATTTTTCTATAGAGAGGCTTTTCTCATTTGGTAGCTAAGAGCACCATTTGTAGAAACTGAAAACTCAGTTTCTACTGAAAACTTTACAATTAGAAACCACAAGGTCTGGGAAATGCCATGTTTGACTCTATTTTCTCCTCAGTATGTAACAAGACATAAAGAATGCAACAAATGCGGGAATTCAGCTGACACGTGTCTGTTTATAATAGATGTGGTCTGAACAAGACCCAATTCTTTACAACAATGTACACACATCTACTTAAAAAAAACCAAATAAGGTTTTGTATAAAATACAGTGTACTTACATTTGCAACAGTGAATAAGCTAGCCACACACAGTGTTGCAACAGGCAGACCCCAGCTGAGCCTTACCATCATTTCCTGTCCTTGGTGAACACACTAATAATTTCAGAACAACCACAACTGTTCAGTGCACACACAGAGAGCATCTCCATCACCTAAAAGTCCCCTCCCACCTTTCCTGCATGCAAAACCAGATACTATATAGAATTATAAAAGACAGGACATAAGTGGGCCTAATTCAATACGTAGGGAAGGCAATATAAAAGTAAAGAGGAAAAGAATCAAGACTTGTGAATGTTGTTGCTTTGAAAATGGATAGGAGTCACAACGGAAAACTAGTTAGCTTAATCTATTGGGAGTGCAGACTGGGGAGTATCATTTAAAAATATCTTTTAAAAAAAAACACATTTAAAACAATTAAAAAAAAAAAAACCAAAAACAAAGCTCATGGAAATTAAAACTGTCGCTACCCATGGCTTTACAGAAAGCGTCCATGAAAACACATGCTTTAAACACCCGAACCGGATTTACAAGCTGTTGAAATTACGTAGAGTGAAACACTCTGAACTCTATGATTAATCGATGAAAGTCAAGGGATGAAGCAACTGTTTGCTTTGTCCCTTCTCAAGAAAACTGAGAGAGAAGAACATTGCTACCATCATTAGCAGCCTAGGACAAAAACATAAGGCAGAAAATTACCTTACATTTATTAAATGTCTTTTCTCTAGCTATTCTAGATATCGTCCTAGTAAAAATAAAAGTCTCAATGAAGAGTACTTCACTGTCACTGAACTTTACACGAAACAGTTTTCAAATGATGGAGTATTTAAAAGCTCATATTGCCTAATTGGTCCTCAAATGGAAATTAAATCAACCTGGAAACAAGCTGGATTTAATTAACCTACTTAAGATAGAGGCAAGAAATAATAACAATAATGGTGGCATTTTTTTCTTCTTTATTTTACATGAGCACAGAGAACCACAGATTGAGCAGAGATCGACGGCTTTGCAAACACGCCCAAGATTCCTGAAGTTCCATTTTACAGCCAGCCGGCTGCCGGGCGATTCCCCGGAGCCCGCAGCCGCGGGGAGAGCGGCTCCAGCCCAACCCCCGGGGCAGCGGCTGCCCGGTGTGTCCCGGCTCACCTAGAATTCGCTCCGTCTCCGTGCCACATGGAGCGCACCGGCAGTCAAATCAACCCCTCAGCGGCACCCTCCCGGAGCAGGGAAGGTGTCTAAGTTGGCTGTCGCTCCGGAACAGCCTCGTGGGGCTGTGACAGCGCGGCCGGAGAGGGCTCGGAGGGGCAGCCGGGATAAGGCGCTGCACCGGGAGCAGCCGCCCGCCCGCGCCCCGGCCGGCAGCCGTGGGCGCCCTCGCTGCCAGTCGGGCGAGAAAGGCGCTTTCTGGGTGCCAAAACGCCACTTTTCTCGCGTGCCGAATTCGCCGGCTGCCGCCTCCCGGCCCGCCTCGTCCCGCGGAGCCCCGGCTCGTCCCGCAGCGCTCCAGCGAGGGAAGCGGCCACCGCCGCCAGCCCGCCCCGTCCCGTCCCGTCCCATCCCTACGGCGGACACCCACCTGAGCTGCACACCTACGGCCCGCCGGGCGCCCCCGCCATGGCCCCCGGGCAGCGGCGCCCCGCAGGCAGGAGGCAGGAAGGAAGGAGCCTGGCAGGAGCGACAGCCGCCAGCATAAAGAGCCGGTCCGGGCTGAACGCTCGCTCCGGCTGCCGGGGAGAGCCCACGAGCGGCACCGGCGGCGGGACCGCCGCGCTCGACTGACGGCCGCGCCGGCCAACGGGAGAAGCCGCCGCTGCCCCCGCCCGGAGCCGCCGCCCGCCTTCCCGCCGCCGGGGCGGGGCAAGGGGTGTTTCCATGACGTCACGGGCAGCGCCCGCGGACAGGTGGGGAGCGGTCCCCGAGGGGACGCGGGGACAGGAGCCCCGGGCTAAGCCGGAGCTGAGCCCCCGAGCCCGCCTTAAGCAGTTGGGGCAGGGCGGGCTGCGGGCACGGCACAGCAGGGCAGGGCAGGCGCGGAGCTAATCCCGCAGCGGCCCTGAGGGAGCCTCGGGAGCGATGGCTCCCTGAGCCGCCTGGTCCCGAGGGCAAGGCTTCCAGCGCCGCAGGGGCGAAGTGCGAGCGAGCGCCGGCGGAGAGGGTTTATCAGGGGATCGCCGCATCCACAGCAGCCTGCGGGCATCACTTCCCGCTCACGGGGAGCGCTTCCCGCGCCCGACCTCGCCATCCGCCTCGGGAAGAACTCCTCGGTGGGAGAACCACCCCTCCCCGTCTTCCCCCGTTACCCCCACCCCGCACCGGCATCCTGAAATTATCGTGTTCTTCTGTACCTTATTTAAAAATAAACAACTTGAATGACTAATTAGATCCAAGCCGTTAGAAGCGCGCTGGACGACTTCCATGAATCCTGAATGTGTACGCAACCTCTTTCAGAAATTGTTACTGCCTGCGAGGAGGTAGACGGGATGTGACCTGGCACACCATTCACATCGTTTTTACTTACAAAGTGCGATTTAATCCACACTTAGGAGAAACGGAGGGGGCCGGGAAGAACCACCTCGGTTTCTTTACTCAGACTCACAACCCCAAAACTGATCAGCTGCTTCTCAATTCCATTCAGAACTCGGTGCTTTTCTCGACTGGAGGGAAACAGAAACCTTTTTCTTCACGTATGCCATCATACAGCATTAAAAAAGAGGAGAAGCATTTGGAAAAGCAAACTTAAGTGACATCCCAAAAGTTAGGAATGGTATTCATGGATTGGAACTTCAGGTAGCATAACCCAGGAGCAGAGCAGTACCTGGCACCTTGAACAAAATCTTGTGAGGGCATGAAAGAGGACACAGAATAGCACTTTTAGTAAGAACACTGTCCATTTTAGGCTTCCCAACCCATCGGCAGCAGAGTGACCCAAACAACCTGAAAGCTGCTGTCAGGGCTGGCCTGTGTGATGCTACAGCAGAGAGGGCTTCTGATGCCTCTGCTGTTGACTGTAGCTGTACAGCCTGATGATAGCTTAAGGAGATGCTGCCTACACAATGAAAGCTCAAGCGACTTTTTAGTCAGCATTAAGCATCAAAGTCAGTGAAAAGCAACAGAAATAGTTTTAGTTTTCATTATATTGTTTAATGTAGCTCCAAGTGACTTCTGTACGGGAATTCAGGCATTGCCAGAGGGTATATATCAGTTTGCAAAAAAGTAGAGTTTAAAAATAGCATATAGCAATTCCTTGGGTTTCAGATTTTATAAAAGTTTGATTTTATAAATCCAGGCTTTAGGACAAAATTAACAACACCTGCCGTTTTAAAGAGCACAATTTTTGAACTAAAGGTACCAAACAGCTTGCAGCATCAAATCAGTTAAAGATAAATTAGACACCTGGAATATGTTGATGGTACACCTTTCTAGTGTTCCCATGATGTAATAGCACATTGTTAGGTAACAGCAAGTTTCCTATGCATGTGTGGCCTGTTCCAACTTCCACTGAAAGCAAACTCAGATCACCTCTTAATTTAGAAAATAACTGTGTGTCTCCCTGAAGATGCACTATCTCCAGGCCCTGCAATAAAAGAGACGCAAACTGCAAAAATAAAATTCTCTTCCACACCAAAATCTCCATCTTGACTCCTGCTGTATAGACATTGCCCTATTTGAGATTCCTGAAAAATTTAGGACTTCTATTGTTCCTTTGTAAAAAACATGAACTGGGTGCATCCATGTGCTGTATTACATTATTTCACTGGAGTTACATAAGGAAGGAGTTAGATCTTCTTATGGATTTAGGGCTTTGTTTCCTTTCCTTTTGTTCTTCTCTTCTGTCAAAGAGAAACAACAAAAAATATTGGAGTGGTGTGTTTTCCCGTGCTAAAGAAAAGTTTAGAAATAAAGTAATAACCAGCCTTTTGAGAATAAGATCATTCTTTCTGTTAGAAAAGCAACACGGAGAAATAGTGACAGTTCGTTAACTGAGATGGCAAAATACCATATGCCTGTTCACATTGGGGGAAATGTATGGGCAGAAAGCCTTTGTGTGAATATAGATTGCTGGTTTTGTTTTTAATAGATCAATCAACACAAAATCATCCGGTTTATAATCATAAAAGGAAGGTGGTTAGGGTGTTCCTCAGCTACATGCACTTAACCTTCGATTTATCCTTGCTCTTTGAGTTTTCTGTTCTGATTGATGGAGCCGCATGACACAGTAATCTTTTGAGACCTATTAAGAGGAGGAACTCCATTCTGCATAATCCAGTAGGTATTTTTTAAAATTCAGTTTCCCTTTGATCTATCATAACTCAGAATTAAATTACATTGTCTGAATTAAAACTCAACAAAATGTGTGTTCTTTTACCTTGCTCTTTCCTGTGGTTTTGTAAAGACAGTTCATAATAATGTTTCCAGTGGTGCAATGAAAGGGATTGTCTTTTGATTTCCAGCTGGATTTTTTTTCCTTTAATTGTTAGGTAAAAATAACTATTGCATCCCTATTGTACTCAAAGACAAGAAATGATGTTTCATGTTTAAGCAATTTTAGTCTGGTGAGTGACCCAGCTTCTATTCCATGTATATGGACCACAAAGAGAAAGGCTCATTATGCGAAACAAGTTTTGTCCTGTGGTTTGAGCTGAACAACGGACAAATAAGTTTTGCAAATAGCTTCTACATTTACAGCAGATGGATATATTTATCAGTATTTGTGTGGCTGAGGTGTGAGCAGCAGAAGAGTTGTGCACGTTGTAAAGTTATTGGATTCATCTGTCTAACTCTTCTGATGACTATGCACATATATCTTCAGTCCTGGGCAGGAGTTATCTATCTTGAAATTCAGAAACATCTTTCTTTGTGCACAAAAATAAATCTGTCCTTGAGAGCTTCTTTCTACCAGCCCTCCCCATGATGTAATTTCTGTCCTTATGCCAGCACCTTCTATGTTGTTCTTTGTCACCACTGAGGAGCCTCTATCCCATTGACAGTGCTTTGGCAAATGTTACTGTTGTCCTGTTGTACTTACTGGCTGGTATTATGGAAGGTACTGGCACCACCTTTCATGTATATTTCTTGCTGGTGCTTCTAAATGCTTGCCTGTCTCCCTAGGCTGCCAAGGCCTCTTTTCACATGACCATGGTTACTGGGTCTTGCATGACTTGTCTGGCTTCCCAGCCAGAATTAGCCTTGGTAAATTCCCTTCAGAGCCCTTCTGGATACCTCTGAGGTAAAAACATACCATATGTGTTGCAAAATCCATTAATTTTTGCAATACTTTTAGCAATCTTGATTGTGCCTTATCATTTGTATGGTGATCAGAGCCCTACAGCTGTGGAGGAAAGCAGACCTGATGTCACAGCATCCTTTACTCTTTTTCTTCTTACAAACTGCGATATTGATTGTTGTTTACTTATGAGGGCAGAGAGAGAGCAGGAAGCCTTGTAGTCTTTCCATGTTGGCAAAGCAGGTGTGTGGCCAGAAGTAAGTCAAAATGGGAAGGTGAAAAACTGAAAAGGAATGAATATCCACCAGCTGGGCACTCAGGAAGAGAGTTCCTGTGCCAAATGGTCAAAAGAAGTTTGACCTGGTCTAAAATTTACGAAGCTGGATAGGACGAACCAGGCAGCAAACATTAAAGAGACACACAGATTTGCTGTGGCTGCCATGACCATGCATAGTGCATACCTGCATAACATGACATGATATCCACAATGTGACATGACATGTGTAACATGACCTGGCTTCACAGCCTCTTTGCACAACACTGCTGATCTGTCCCAGAAGGCACCAGTACACACCAAAGAAACAGAGGAAACATGCAACATATGTTGCTTAGAAAAAGACCCCAAAGCCAAAAATGCCGACTCTCAAGAACCCTGTCTTTTGCAAGTGTGTGTGTTTGTGCATTACCTGCCAGAGTAGGATCTGTGGTCTTGGCAGTCACTGAATTCCAAATAGTAATGTTCATCATGAGTATTAAAAGTACTTGCTCTTGATCTGAGTTTTATTTGTCTATTTTACTTAGCTCCAGGGAAACTGTGAGGGCCCACTTGCACTTGGTCTGGCTCCCGGGCTTACTGCCTTTGAGAGCCAACTTCGAATGTCAAGTGGTCTCTGTGTGGTGGATGAGTAAAATTAACATTGAAACCTCTAGAGAAACAGGGAATTAAGAATCACTGAGAATTCTTCTTCACACAGACGAGGACATTTTTCAAGCAGTAACTTAATACTGCCTTGGAAATGAGAGGAAACTTCAAGGTTTTCAAGATAAAGTTATTCTGATTTTTTTTATAGTAGCATTTTCCCTTAAGAAGAGAAGTTAAACAAACTGGCAATTGGAGATTCTGGATTTCTCAGTCTTGTGATGGTTTCATACATACCAGATGCTGTTTTATAACATTTATCCTCCACCCCCTCATTGGTGACTATTACTCATTTGTCCCAGTGTTCTGGGATTTTAGTGTTTATCTAAAAGGCAGTCAGATGGAAAAAAAAAATTATTCCTATTTTTTTGGTCTTACTTAAGGCAGAAAACATCAGAGTACATGGAGGTTTGCAGTATTCAGAAAGCATGTTTACAGAGATGTAATACAGGTCTCTGCAGAATCTGGCAGCCAGACACTGTTCAGCTGGAAGAGGGCAATAGAGCTATTGGGCAACAATGGAATTCAGTGCACTGCAGGCCAGATTATCCCTCCCTGCTGATGCAGGCCTGGTTATTCAGATTGCTAGTGAGGGGTTCCACCTGCAGTAGAAGAGACAGAAACGTCCTGTGGGGCACAAAAGATTAGCAGAGATACTCCACACCCATGGGTCCTTCGGCTTTTTAGAGTCTCACCTAGATGCAGGTGGAAGACTTAATATGCTGTGCATTGCAACCAAAGTTTCTACCCACTTCCCTGGGCTCTGGGGGAGGCCCAGGTATACCTCTTGTGTTATTCTTTCTCCTTCAAGTATTGCACACAGCATGGAGCACTTCAAATCCAGAGGTTAGGTCCCTGTTCTCCTTTCCTCAGAGTGTCTGTGCACAAATTCTTTAATCTTTGGTAACTGTCATGCTTTCTGCTCTGAGAGTAGGATCCCAGGTTCTCTTATTAGTATAGAACTTTTGCTATTCCTTTCCTTTGAGTACACATAACAGGAAAAATTGTGGAAACACTAATGCACAAGAACTGCTGATGCCAAGTTATTTCATTCTTTTGGGACCATAAACACAGAAGGCAAGATAAGACACAGAATTATTATCTGGAAGACCATGGGATAGATACCTCTGCATTTCACTTCAAAGGAAAATAAATTATATTGTGCAAACCTTGTAAATTGGACCTACAAGGTACATTTCCTGCCAGCATGAACAAAGTTTTCCATTGTGTGAACAACTTGAAATTGCTAGTACTTCATGTGAGTGTGTGTGACACTCAGCAAGTGTCAATAATGGCAGTGCCAAGCATGACCCCGACAGTGTGTGCAAGTCCAGGTACACACATTAAACTTAGCAAACAGTTATTCCTGACTGGCATCAGAATAGAAGAACAGAGAACCAACTCTCCTCACACTCACTGGAAAGTTAGGCCCCTGGCCTCCAACCGAAGAGCTGTTCCAGAGCCTTCTTGCTCCAGTGATCAGACAGTCTCCTAGTTCTCAGACTGGGCATAGTTACATCCAGTTTGTGCCTATCAATACTTCACACCCTGTCGTGGTTTAACCCCAGCCAGCAGCCAAGCCCCATGCAGTCACTCTCTCACTGCCCCACCAATGAGATCAGGGAGAGAAGCAGAAGGATAAAAGCCAGAAAGCTCATGGGTTGAGATACAGACAATTTAATAGGCAAGGCAAAAGCTGCACACACAAAGCAAAGGAAAACAAGGAATTAATTCACTGCTTCACAGGGACAGACAGGTGTTCAGCCATCCCCAGGAGACCAGGGCTCCATCATGCCTAACACATACTTCTTTGTGGGAAGACAAACTCCAAATGTCTCCCTCTTCCTGCTTCTTCCCTCACTTTACATACAGAGCATGATGTCACATGGTCTGGAATATCCCTTTGGTCAGCTGGGGTCACCTGTCCTGGCTGTGCCTCCTCACAGCCTCTCCTGCACCCCCAGCCTCACCAGCATTACAGTATGAAATGCAGAAAAGGCCTTGGCTCTGTGCAAGCCCTGCTTAGCAGTAACAGAAACATATCATCATCACCGTGTTCAGCACAAATTCAAAAGATAGCCCAAGTCTAGCTACTGTGAAGAAAATTAACAGTACCCCAGCTAAAACAAGCACAAGCCCCCCACATGTGCACCTCAGTAACACTTAATGTAGCAAAACTCTCCACTGTCACAGCTGTTAGACACATGTACATAGGTAAGAATTTCACCAGTGACTGTAGAAAGCATGCCTGTTGCTGCTGTGAATGAACTGCTCATTTTGCATCAGGAGATTTCCATCAGGAAAACTGTTCAGTCTGACTGCCCAGTTACTGTTAGCTGGGGGAAAAAAGTAAGCTAGATGGGTTGAGTTCTGCTGGGGTACAGTAGTAGCCTCTCCTCTTTCTGTACTGCAGCCATTAGTGTCATGGCCTGAGTTTTAAAACAGTTCAGATGCATACTAGTAAGCTCACTTCCCACTTTTACCTTATTTGACAGAAAAGTATGTCTTCCGAGACACCATAACCCTGGCTCCACACAAAACAAGTCAATAACTCCAGGTAGACTTTATTTTTTTATTTGCCAGAGGTCAGAAATGGTTCCAGACAGAAGGAACATCCAAGAAATGAAATCTTCTGCTTTATTTGAAGTAACAGTACTGTTCCAGGCAGCAGCATCAGACCATATCTAGAGTTGTTGAAATCAATGGAAAAATCATCCTTTGAGTTCAATGGGTTTTGTGTCAGATGCCTCACCTCATGGATCAAAATGTTGAGTGGCTGTGACTGTCCCTTGCATCTCAAGATATTGATGAGAATCCTGGCAGCTGTGGGAAGACAAGTACTGCCCCCCACTATTGCCTTGGGATAACTGAGGCAAGTTGGGCCACACAGGCTATTGCTCAGTGCATCCTTTCATCCATGCTGTTTATCTAAGGGTTTACTGCTGAGAATGGGTCTCTGTGGTTAAGAAGGTTTTGACAATGATAAAGGAATAAGAGCCTTCAATTGAACTCAAAGGTGATTGCTGAGAAAGAGAAGAACAAGAGTATTTATGGCATAAGTGCCACATTTTGACACAACTGGCTGACAAAGTAAAATAGAGGAAAAGCAAACCTCCCACACAGTCTGCCTTGGGCAAACACAAATATAGAGGTCATGAGTAAAAGGTATGAAAAGAGGTTTACTCACCTGCAGCCCAGGTATAACCAGTTCTTCAGTCACCTCAATCCACTCAGTTGCTGATCAGTCACTTCACAAAAGTTCAGTTAACAGTGCCCTCAGCCATGACAGAGATGTGCAGCTGCCTTTCCACTCTTCTGCCTCCACAAGAGGTGTCGGAAAGAGATATCTGTATAAGGTTTTAAAGTCAGCCACTTCTAAAATCTCTTTTTGAATACAAATAGAGATTTACCAGCTGTTAAGATTTTTATTTTATTAAACCATTATTTTTAAATAGAATTTTAAAAAAACCCCAAAACAACAATACCAAATAAAAAACAAACCTGTTGAAAAGTTCAGCAAATATTATACCAAAAATGTTGAGGTGGTTGGTCTGTACACATTTGAAGGAACTGCAGGTGAACAAGTGTATGCTACGATCTTTAAAACACCAAGTCCTCCATTCATAACTGAGGAAGGAAAATATTGGGCAGAGACACGGATCTGTTTATGCACAGCCATCATCCCCCAGGGCTCAGCAGTGGGACCAGTCCTGTTCCATATCTTTATCAATGACCTGGGCGAGGACATGGACTGCCCCCTCAGTCAGTTTGCAGACAACACCAGGTAGGGCAGGAGTGTTGATCTGCAGGAAGGTAGGAAGGCTCTGCAGGGGGATCAGGACAGGCTGGATCGAGGGGCCAAGGCCAAGGGTATGACATGTGACAGGGTGAAGTGCTGAGTCCTGCCCTTGGCTCACAGCAACCCCAGAGAGTGCTACAGGCTAGGGGCAGAATGGCTGAAAAGTTGCCCAGGGGAAAAAGACCTGGAAGCGCTGGTTGACAACGGCTGAACAAGAGCAAGCGTGTGCCCAGGTGGCCAAGACTAGAGGCAGCTTGGCCTGTATCAGCAATAGTGTGGCCAGCAGGACCAGGGCAGCGATTGTCCCCTGTACCCGGCACTGGTGAGGTCACACCTCAAATCCTGTGTCCAGTTTTGAACTCCTTCCTGCAAGAAAGACACTGAGGTTCTGGAGAGTGTCCAGAGAAGGGCAACAGAGCTGAGGAAGGGTCTGGAGCAAAATCCTATGAGGAGTGTCTGAGGGAGCTGGGGGGTTTTAATCTGGAGAAAAGGAGGCTCAACGGGGACCTTATCATTCTCTACAACTGCCTGAAAGGAGCCAGGTAGGGGTCAGCCTCCTCTCCCAAGTAACAAACTACAGAATGAGAGGAAACACCCTCAAGTTGTGCCAGGGAACGTTTAGATTGGGTATTAGAAAAAATTTCTTCACCAAAAGGGGTGTGAGACATTGGAACAGGCTGCTCAGGGAGGTGGTAGAATCACCACTCCTGGAGATATTTAAAAAACCTGTACATGTGGTACTTTGGGACATGGTTTAGGGTGAACCTGGCAGTGCTGGGTTAATGGTTTATCTTAAAGGCCTTCTCCAGCCTCAAGATTCTATGGTTATCACAGTAATTAGTATAATCAAAAGGCAGGAAATAACTACCTGGGGGGAATTCAGGGTTTTCTTAGTTTTTACAAGTAATAAAGGCAAAAGACTCCTGGAGACATCTTTGAAAAGGTGAAATTAAATCACAGTACATAACTGGGAGCAGGTGATATAAGAATGTCTAGTAAGAACTAAAATAAGAAGAAGCTGAATTCAATAAATCCATCCCACAAAATGAAAAATGGCCTTTGAATTAAACGGGCTGTTAAACTGACCTCAAAAAGCTGAGGCAATGTGTTACAGCAAACATTTACTTTGCAAGGAGAAAATGAAACAACACAATATTCACTCTCTAAAGTGGAACTCATGTTGATTTTAGGAATCGCACAGGTTATAGAGTTTTAGTCAGTGTTGAGGTAAAGAATTAAAGGTGTATTTCTGAGGCAGCTGGGGGGCTATTACAGACTGGAAGCAAACAGTCGTAAAAATAGGGAGAAAAAAACTAGCAAATATGCCTCCCACGCACTGGTTTTGGTAAGCCAAAATGAAGTCACTTATTAATGGCAGGAAGAGCATTTATTTTCTAAGATGTAAACATTATTTCAGTATTAAAATACTGGCTAGTGAAGGATGAAGAGATGAAATTAATTGAGAGCCTTGAAACACTGTCAGTAAAGTCTTTTTCCAAGAGGCTGTAAAGGAACTTGAGAATCAGACGTGAAAGGTAAAGTCATACCATGAGTTAAAAACTATCTGAGAGAGAGACTATAAAGAGCTTGAATAAATTACTGCCTCTTAAAGTGGAAAAAGGTTAATAGCAGGATGCCCATAGGACCCTGACTGGAGCCACCGTTCTGTATAGTATTCAGAGTCTGCAAGGATGAATGGTCTGGTAGTAAAATTTGCTTGTGATACAGATTATTTGGGTTTGGCACAGTTTGGGATGATCATGAAGAATACCAGATGGATCTAATAAAGCTACTGTAAACGTTTGGAGGCAACATAATTGTAAACGAAATACCAACTGTCATGGTTTAACCCTAGCAGCAACTAAGTACCACACTGCTGCTCACACACTCCCCCACCCCAGTGGGACAGGGAGGAGAATTGGGACAGGGTAAAACTTGTGCTTAAAATAATAAGTTTCATTATTGAAATAAAGTCAAGTATAATACTACTACTACTAATAGTACTGAAAAGAGACAGAGAGAGAGAAATAAAACTCAAGGGAAAAAAAACCAGTGATGCACGCAACAGTCACTCATCATCCACTGAATGATGGCCAGCACATCCCTGAGCAGAGATTGCCCCTCTCAGCCGAGTCTCCCCAGTTTATATACTGAGCATGATGTTCTGTGGTGTGGAATATCCCTTTGGTCTGTTGGGATCAGCTGCCATGGCTGTGCTCCTCACTCACAGTTTGTTTGTGCCTCGTCACTGGCAAAGCACGAAAAAACAGGAAAGTCCTTGGTTTAGAGAAAGCACTGTTTAGCAACAACTAAACACCAGTGTGTTGTCAACATTCTTCTCATACTTAATCCAAAACACAGCTACTAGGAGGAAAATTAACCCTGTCTCAGCCAAAATCAGGACACCAACAAAGAAAGTTCAAGATAAGGCTTGTTGGAAGGAATGTAAGTTGTAGCACACTTGTGTGCAGTGGGCTCTGGTTGAACTGCAACCTCCAAGGACAGCTCTAAGCACAGCTGTCAAGAAGACCATTAAACAAGCACCAGTAGAACTGCTGGTGTGGTTGCTGTTATCTCAAAACTGTTTGCAAATATAAACTGACTAGCCAAATAATTTCAGCAAGAGAAGACACAAAAAATGTCGAGTCAGATTCAAAAAAGTGAAGCAGTAACTGGAGCACTTGGAAAAGATGCATGAGAACCACTTCCCCTTCCTTCCTGTTAGGGAAGCCCACATGTCGTGGGGGAATGCCACAGGACTACCACAGCATAAGCTGTGCCAAAGGGTGCAGACTGAATTGTTTCATTTCCTTGGAGAAAAAAAAGGAAAAGAATGAATCCTTGACCTTGGCAGTGATTAAACTATTCCTAAGAAGATGCAGTGCTTTAATGTCTTTACCAATCCAGTGTGTTTAATGAGTGGTATTCCCCACCACCAACAACAAAAAAAAAACTTGCTTCCTGTCAGGAAAAGCTTGATTCCCAGAAAATGCTGTAGACAGGAGGTTAGGGCTCCCACTTCATGCTTACTCACTGAAGAAGCAGGAACACTAAAATTGGAGAGTTAGACTATATTTTCTTCTATTTTTCTTCTAAGCAAAGTATTTCTCTGAGGCTGAATGGAATATTTGTGTCAAATGAACCAGTGTTTTCCAGGGTTTCTTTTGACAAGAAGATAGACTGTAGTCTTGATTGTAACCACTTTTTGTTTAAATTGTCCAGTTTAGCTGTCAAATCAATTTGTGGTGCTCAGGATGCAAATGCATGCTGTCAGTTCATCCAAGACATCTGCTGAGTGTTCAGCAGTTGTCAAGAAGTGAGCGAAGTATTAACATTTTTAAGAAGAAAATGAAAGATAATAGAACAATATGATACCATGCAGCCTTTTTTTGGTCTTCACTTTGTTGGTTGACAACAGGCTGCACCAGAGCCCTTGAAACTTAAAGGCACTTTTTAAAGACATCACACACTGCTTTTTTGTGTGAATTTTTGCATTTCCACTCTCTCATTTTGTCACTCTCTTTTCTCTTTTATTCCTTCACCAGACTCACATGTACCTTAAATGCACATCCAAACAATTCTTCTACTATTTTTCCTTTTTTCCCCCTCTCACCTCCTCAGGTGGCCATCCTATCACTTCCATGTTTCAGGCTGAATTTGAAAAGCACTTTTTGCTTAAAATCTCTATGCTTTCTGTTCTTGAAATCTCCCACCTAAAAGAAAATTATCCAGACATAACCAGCATGACAAATCATAACTGTCATCATAAAAGGTCCCCAGGGTCAATGTGAGTTGTATATTCAGCATCCTCTGCCCAAAAAATAAAAGGAAGGAAAGTGACACAAAGTGTTTGGCAAAGAATGGATGTGCTGCTCGAGCTTCTGTGAGCCCGAGCAGCTCAGGGAGGAGGTGCCCAGAAAGGTGACTGTCTTTTTATTCAGCAAAAATAGGCTCAATGGCAATGATAGATATCTTCAAACTGGCAGCTGAAAATATCTCAATCATTCAGGTGAGATTTCTGAATATAAATGGAAGGAAAAAATTCAGAGTAAGGAACTTCAGAGGGAGAGGGAAGACAGTATGACAGGGGCAGCAAAACTAATGAAGTTTGGTCTCTTACGGATTTGTTTCTCTACATGTTTCTCACAAAGCTCGACTGAATAACCATGGATTTCCCTTCATCTTGTACAGTTTACCTACATGTCCCTCAGCTCTCCCACAGTAGTTTCACCTTACTCCAGGTCCTCTAATTATCAGGCAGGGAAGAGGCCAGATGTGCTGCAGCTGAATTCAAGCTCAGGACCTAGTCAATGATTAACAAGATGAAGAGGTCAGGCTGGTCTCACACAAAAGAACAGTGCCTGAGTGCCTCCTTTTCCTGCATCATGAAGGAAATAATAGGCTTTTTCTACCTAACCACAGGGGTTT
Organism: Nicator chloris; assembly: GCA_013400495.1. Classification (NCBI taxonomy): domain Eukaryota; kingdom Metazoa; phylum Chordata; class Aves; order Passeriformes; family Pycnonotidae; genus Nicator; species Nicator chloris. The sequence continues at coordinate 83,760 of WAAE01008522.1, forward strand.
AATACAATTTGCAGGAATGTTGCAAATTTGCCAAATCTGCCTGAAATCGGTCTGATGTTCATAGTTTATTACTGCTAAATTGATAGATGGGTGAACAAACAACTTCACTGAGCAGGCATTGCTTCCTTGAGAAAACAGACTAAAAATAGTTTTCTATTGTGAATGCCCAACACTCTGGGGCCTCTTTTCACAATGAACAGACTTAAATCATTTTCAGCCATTTTAAATGAAGTGAAGCTTAGCTATCTGATCCAGCTGAAATAACTTTGCAAATGGAAATTAGCTCTTGGAAAGACAGAAGAAGAAAAACGCAGAAGAGTCTAATAAAATCTCCACTGAAGTACTGCAAGTATGGAGCAGATTTCCAGTAAAACAATATCATCCTAGCCACCAGATTCATCCTTGTCTTTTTTAGCTTGTGTGAAATACAAGCAAGTGGGCTTTAGTTTTTATTAACCCATCCAAACCCAAAATAATGACAGTCTCCTCCTAGTCAGCTGGTGGAGAATTAACTAGATGGCATGGTAACACTGCTCACAGTGTGGAGATGTCCCCATGTGATCTGGGTTGAATCTGGAAGCAATATAGCCGTGCTCTCATGAGGATGCACTCTAGGGCTTACTGCATTAAGCTTAGGCTAGTTTGAAAATCCTTGTAATGCACAGTTGCCTACTCTTTGCCTGTGTTGATGTCAATTTTTACCAGTGTTTTTATTAGCTCTGGTATTTTCTAGTCTAACTCATCCTAACACCTCCCTCACAACTAAATTTGCAGGATTATGCTGACTAACTTTGCAGGATTGTGCTGCTGAATCTGGCTTGGCAACCTAAGGGTGGCCTTCATGGGCTGCCAGGGAGGATGGAAATGTACAAGTTATTCCCAAATAGTCTCTTTCTCCCAGTAGAACGCAGGTAGGATTTAGCAGTGTTTCCCTAGCCAGAATACACTTCAGTATCTGTTTGTCCTCAAGCATTCACCACAAGAACTTTAATCCTAGTCCAAGCTAAAACTGGGTGAGGAAGGTAGAAAGTCTCTGCCCCATCTGCCCTAGGTGAAAACATGACTTAAATTGTGAAAGCAACAGGGGACAGATATTTGGGTGTATGTGTATGGGGGGGAATGTCTAAAGCTGAACTTCTGGACCATCAATCTCAGCCTAGAAGACAGCTACTAAATGCAACTGGTACAGGCTGGTAGCAAATTCTGGTAACACCTGCATTAAACAGAAGTGGCACATCCTGAATCCTGCAACTAATGATGAGACATGAGACAGAGCCACCAGTTACAAGGCTGATCATATGCACTGTGCTTGAGACTACAGGAAAAATTAGCTCCTTGAATTCTGTAAAGAAGAGCTGGTGATAAAATGACTAGTTCCCAAAAAGAAGTGGTCTCAATAAAAAGAAGGTGGCCTGCAAAAAGAAAGGAGGAGATCTTGGCTAGAGGAAATGTTCTGAACGTGGAGGAAGATCCTAGAGACCTGAGGGCTGTGTGTAGGTGAATGCCAGGGGATGGCATTGCTGGTTGAATAGTGATGTTCCAGCTGGGATGTGAAGTTGTGATTTAGAGGACATCGCACCGAGGTGACAGTAGGACTGAGTATATGAAATTATTAAGAAGGGTAAAAATTCTAATCTTGTTGGTTTTTAAGTAATGCTCAGATCCCAGATCAATGGCAGGTTGTCATTTGCTCTGTCTCATCCATGACATTGCCTTATTTAAAGCAGTCTGAATTTCCAGGGCTAGCGATGATGTCAGATCTTGTGACTTTTGTGCATTCTTTTGCTATTGTAATACAGAAGACAAAAAAAGAACATTGTCATATAATTATTGTTTCCCTCCAAAGATTTCTCTGCTGGTACAAAAGCACTCCAAAGCACACCTCTCAGTGGGAAAGGAACAGATACTTTTAACCTTGAAAGTAGGCACCTGAACCAAAGTAGTGCAGCATGAAAAGTAGACACTAGTCTGATTCAAAAAAATGCTGGTATTTTAAATATGTGTGCATGGGAAGGGCCTTTTTTGGATGCAATTAAAAAAATCTAATATGGAAACTCATCAATATTAAGAAATCTGTAAATTCTTAAAATGTGTGTAAGTAAAATTAAATTATCAGGAATATAATTGATTTACAATGCAATAAAACTGACTGGTGTATAGCTGAGTCATAGTAATATTTATTTTGCAAAGAAATTGCCCACATCTAACAGTGAATATTCTTGAGTGACTAAGCCCAAGTCCTTTTTGTGGTGTGAAGTGAAGCACTGGAGATTTGCAATGACATCCTATGTCTTCCTGTGTCTTAAGCTCATCTAGATAATAAGCACTAGCCTTGTATTAGCAATCTGCTTCTATTCTCTCCTCTCCTCTGCCTCCACAACAAATTCTTGACAACCCTTTCTGAAGGTCAGATATTTGCTTTAAGGGCATGTTAAGCTGTCCATGTGGATGTAGCATTTTTTTTCACTGTTTTCAACCACGTCTTGTAAGCAGAGCCGAGAAAAGTCAGAGATCTTTAGTTCCTTGATTACAAAGAGCCACCTTCTTTGGCAGCTCAATACCTTGCTCAGGGCAGGCATTTTCTTCTGACAGCATTCCAGCCATGCAATCATAAAAGCTGTAAACAATTATCTTCTCAGAGGGTTTCTGAAACTTACTAATGAGGGTAGCAAGACAAAGTAGTGAGAACTCTGACTATGATAGAACTCTTAGAAGGAAAAAGCTGTCACTAGTTTGGCATGCAATTTCCATTTCACTTTCCATTTCATATTTTACTGCTAGATTTTCACAGTCCTACATTAGGAAAATAAAAAATGCCAGCTTTCTTATTTTTTGCAGAGTAATCTTGTAGTCTTTTTATGTTTTGGACCATTTTTTTGCAGACTGGGCCCAATGTCTGTCCACAAAGAATACTGTTACAGCATCTTTCAGCCTGGTGAAAAAAATACCATGCAAAGCCTCTGGTTTACTCTCTGACACCAGGCTTTCCAGTGGCCATTTGTTTCCTGACAAGGCACACCACCTTCTTTTACAGGTCCTGCAAAATTCCACAATGCTTTACATCAAATCACATACGTGAGGAGTAACACAGATCCTGGAAATCTGGGGGTAATTAACCCAAGTCTTTTCACTTTTTTGTATCCCACTACTTCATTGGAAGCTCAAAAATATATTATTGCTGCTGTGTTTTGCCTTAGGACTTCAAGTCATATAAGAACATAATACTGAACTGCAGAAGGGTGACACTGTTACCTTGCCAAAGGGAACAGCAATCAAATCTATTGCAAGTGGTATTCTTGGAAGTAGGTAACAGATCTAGACTTAGTCTCTGGTACTAACTCTGAACTAGGCATGCTGCCAAATGAAAAAACTTCAGCCACCAAGGAAGTGGCAGATTACTCTGTTGTAGACTGCTGGTGACTTTTCCACAAGCATTGTACAGCAGAATCTGGTTTCTTGCATAGCAGCAGCTCTTTCAAGGTCGCAGCTTGGTAAGTCCTGTCCATGTTTGCAGAACACCCACACTAAACACATCAGAAATCCAAGAGCAGGAAAAGGTGCTGAACACTATACTTTGGGTAAGCTCTGCTTCCATGAGCTGGCTCTGTAGTGACTTCTGCCTCTAGTTTGTAGAGATTGCTGCACCAAAAGAGAGAACCAATGCTGACACAAGCACACACACACTTCAGAGCCGTGGCTCTTCCATCTGCTAACTGCGGTTGTTCAGGGGATGTTCCCTGGATAGGAAACACTCTTTTTTGCCATGCAAAAATTTCAAGCTGCTGTGGAAGTTTGTGTCTGCCTTCCTAGTCATTGTTGATGGGGAGCTGATACAATGACAAAGCTATGGCAGTTAGGACTAAAGAGGGAAATAACTTATTCCATTAGCAGGAAAGCAAACTAAGTCTAACAAGATACAAAAGTGTGTTATGTGCCCTGAGCCCTAACATGTATTAGTAATCCATCTCTCAGCCATGTTTCATGCAGTACTGCCATCACCACATCCTCAATCTTTGTCTCTCCTAAATTCTCCTCACCTCCAACTCCTCTTACAGTCCCTTGTCCTGTTCATACAGCATCCAAAGATCTAATGTCCCTTGTTTACAGCCTTTGAGGCTTTCTGCTGAGCACAAATGAGCACATGAGGTGAAGAGCTACAGGCACAGTCACTGGTTAACCAGCTGCTGTCAGAGAGAAATCTCATCTGAGTTTCCCCTGCTGCTCCCTCTTTCTTGCTCCCATCCAGTCATCTGTCAGATCTTCACATCTCAGAGATCGCTGCTCAGCCATTCCTCTGACACACACTTTATTTCCTTAAGATGTGTCAGTGAAAAATGCAAACCAACTTGCTCTTTCTGTCTCTGTCTTTAAGAAAAGCAACCCCCAAAGAGGAATGTGCACCCTTAGCATCCTTATGCAATGGACAATGAGAACCTACAGAAGTGAGAACCTGGTGAAGAACAGGAGGTGTGTGCCGCTCCAAGTAAGAGAAGAACTACCAAAAATCTAGGGAAGAAAACTCAGATATAGCTCTGTATTTCTTTCTAGCCAAGGCCAAAGTGTAATTTATGCCCAGATGTTTGTGACATAAAATGTGAGTGGGACTGCATTCCTGCTGCCACCCTGGATTCCAGGGGGCGATTGTGGCACTGCTGCAGCAGCACCACCACTGCTCTGCAGCGGGGGAGGTGTGGGGTGACATCCAAAGCATTACTCATGTCCTTCTGTCTGCAGATAAGTGATGATGGCAGGCCCTGGCAGCTGTTGTCTGAGGAGGGAGGCACCGTGCAAGTTCTCAGATTCTTAATTCTGAATTCTCCCTACCCAGATTTCCTAGAGCTGCAGATGTCATCGAAAAGGCCACAGATATCTCAACTGTTATCAGCATTAGCAATTCTGACCAAATTTTGATCCTCCAATACTCCTGTGGTCTACCTCAGCATGATGGGTGGCAATACTGACGAGTGTTGGATCGGTCATTGTAGGGAATCTGTCACAGCCACACAGAACAATCTAACAGCTCACTAGAGCTCTGCACAAACACTTGTGCTGATTTCAGGATAGGAGTAGTGTAAGTGTGAAACTCGGCCAACAACTGTGAAAACCACATACTGGTCACAACCCCAGCCATCAGACCAGGCATGGGACAGCGTACAAAACCTCATTGCTGGGAGAGATCCCTACAGCTAGCATCAGGGAGGAGGAAAATGCAGTGATGTTGATTCATATATATGATATTTCCCATGGAAGTGTGTAGGAGTTTAACCTTTTACCATAACCTAAATTTTAAGAAAAGCAACAACTTGTTTCCAGTTCAATAACAGAAGCATATGACATTTTATATTAGCCTGAGAAATAAGGGACCACAAAGTATGATGTAATTCTTCTCTTTGATGCTCCATATTTTGCAAATTCATGATATTTGTGTGCTATGTTAAGCCATTTGAGAGATGCTTTCATCCAGAAGCAGCAAATAAATGAGTGGAAGAATATATTTGGAGAGTCATAAGGCCACATCTTATCAGGACTCCTAACTAATAAATATAGCACAGCTGTGATCAGATTTTCCTAAGCTGTCATATTTTTACTTATAGAAAAATAGAATAGACAAAATTCTCAAGTAAAGATTGATATGAATGACTGGATTTAATGACCTGGCTTCCTTAAACAGCAACACACAGGTAGATAAGGTCTTGTTTCAGCACACATTTCTATCCAAAGATTCTGCACCAGAAAGCTGGGCCACAAAGATCTGATTTTCTCATCTTAATGCTAACAAAATGATGGCTGAAGCAGATTTTAGGTGCTTCATTTTCTTTTGAGCACTGGCTATGATCTTCTGAAAGATGCCAAGGGAGACCAACCAATTTACACAAACCAGAAATCTGCCTGTAAGAAACTATAAACAGAAGCTGTGGTGTAGGAGACTCATGGTATGAAGTTAGAGATGACTGGCAGGATGGGAATACAAATTCCAGCAGCACCTTGAATTTGAAACCTGTATCCTGATTTTTATTAAAGGTATGTAGCCTTTTTTTTTGTTGTTGTTCAAAAATAGCACTCCAGGAAAAGAAGCAGCTATGCTAGCAAGAAGGGGGAAAAATCAAAGAAATTTTTCAATGTTCCTTACTCTCCATTGCTCAATGGCATAAAATAACAAATCATAAAGTGTTGGTCTGTGCTGTTGTATTTCCTGGTCATTCAGTTCACTACAATATGGAGCAATCTCATATTACCAGGCATTCCAACTATCACAGAGACACCCCCCATTCTACACAGCTTCTCTTGCTGTAACTCCAGGAGTTATAGCCAAGAGTGCAACTACAGAAATCTAACTTTAGATCATTTGTTCTGAGGCTGTGCTGCTGCCAGCAGAATTCACTGAAAGAAAGCTTAAAAGGACATGTTTCTCCTGATACTACATATTTTTATAATTTTACCACTCATTGCCAAATGCAAGAGTTCAAGCTATTGTAGCTCTGCAAAGCTAATGGAGATGAGCCAATTTTTACCACTCAAATCCTGGCTTTATTTCCACATTCCTGTCCACCCACTTGTTCTGTATTGTTCCATAAAACCACCTCATGCCTGGGCTATTTATTTTTAAATGCATTATGTTGCTCTCTAATTACAGAGACAGAATAGATGGACTTGTTATTTCTATGTGAAATATGGTAATTGTAGCATCATTTAAATAATTTTGGAAAAATTGTCAGCTCTGAATAAAGAACGCAGTGAGTGAGTGAGTGAGTGAGTGAGTGAGTGAGTGAGTGAATGTGAGTCAAGTGTTTTCGAAAGTTTGAAGATTTGGGAAAATTGGTTACTGTACAGAATCTCCCTCACCCCCTCAAAAAAACCCCAAATCCTCCAGGCTGCTTGCTAAAACAGTTGAATGAAATTTGTTTCTTTATACAGCTTGCAGCATACAAAACTTTGCAAAGACAGTCAGGAGCTACAGAAGAGATGAGTCAGTGATTTAGAGAAGGAAAGAGGATTGTGCACACGTGGGGCAGCAGGCGTGATGCAGCAGTCCTTTCCTGCAGGACATGGCAGAAGTGCAAAACAAAGGAGACTTGGAGTTTGTAGGCAAAGGGACACACTTTAACAAGTTAAGCCAATTTACCTGACTGTGGAAAATCAACGTGCATTAAAGCCCCAAATGGCTGTCCTCATTTAGGATTAAAGTGGTCCTAATGTGACTGAAGTGGTCCTTAATCCTTAGGGATTTAGTCCTTGATGGAAGAGTGCTCTGAACTGGTTCAAAGGCATTTTGTAGAATAAAATCTCAATGTGCAGGTTTCTCCCTTTTTGAGTTATGTCAACTGACTTCATACTTCTCTTTGACTCACCATGATGTTGCTGATTTTCCACATGAAACACAACCTTAATTTGAAACATGAACATTTAGAGTGACAGGACAGAACCAGTCTTGGGAAAATTGCAGCCAAGGACTGTCTTGGGAGCTCTGGAGGCTGAATAATATAATTCAGAGAACAGGTAAAACCAGGGCAAAGCCACTAACCTTTATCTCTATTTATGCGATAAAGGTTTCTAGGCAAAAGCCCAGAGGTAGCCACTCTAGGCCAGCAGCACACAGGACATTGATCCCAGGGCAAACCACCTTTGCCACCTAGGAATCACCTTGTGTTTTAGCTGCAGTAAACCAGCCAGGGCAGATTTGCCTTAGCTCAAGAAATTTTGTCATGTCCTTTAGGGTGGAAAGGAGGGAGTTGGGGTTTTCCAAAGGTATTTCACCGCTCAGGGTTAGTTATAAGGGCGTCATGATGACACTTTGAGGGAGAAAGCAGTCCCTGCCAGACTTCCCCATCTGATACAAAACACACTGTGGTACTTAGAGATGAGGAGAATTACATTCCTCCTGATTTCCCCCTGCAAATCCATCTCTGCAAGGCCTAAGAAGATAAACCCAGAGGAAGGCAGGACATACTGATCTCCAGGGCACATTCAGCTTCCAGTCTTCTGCTTTCAGCTTCAAGATGGGATGTCAGCACCCAATGTGTCAGCTTGTGCACAGCAGCACCTGTCTACTGGACCCTGGACATGGCTCAGGGTAATTTTACACAGCCCCAGCAGCTGTTCCAGGTGAGTGGCTTCTTATGAACCACCAGCAAATTAAAATTGACATAATTAAGGGAGGAAAATGTCAATCCAATCTCAGCTTCCAAGGACACTGGCAGCAAGGAGAATATGAGGATTATTCCTGACACTTGCACACCTGCTTCACTTATTTTAAAATCTTCCATTGAAGAAAATACAAAAACATTTATTTTCCAATGAGGAAAACAAAAACTCTGACACTGATAAAAACCACATAGACTGAATCAGTCTTTGACTCTTTTGACATGCTTACCTAATCTTGCAATGTGCACTTCCTGCAGCTTGGGATTGTCTATGGTCCACTTGTGCTATCACTCACAGCAAAGGTTTTCTGCATTCTGACTTCTGCATGAGCTGAAGTGTGGGAAGACATTTCCATCTCAGCTTCATTCATGTTGAAGAATTAGGCCCCAGGCTCTGCAGATCAGCTGTCCTGGCCTCCTCTAATAGACATGCAAAAGTGTCCTATCAGTGCTGCTATGTAACTATATAATGATTTCTAAGTAAAAGATACTTGTCTGGCAAGTGCTGGGCAAACTGTGGTGGCAAAACAGACCAGGTGAATGAGCGGGTCTAGCATAATCATATCTCTGAATGACAGTAAGAGTTAAACAGTTTGGAGTGCTGAGCTCAACAATCACAGTCTCAGTCCTTAAGACAGTGAGACAATTCAGGCAAAACACTGAAGCACAGGTTCTTTACAGTCAGGGGAATAAAACATTTGCTGGCAATCCCAATGCACAGTGGGGCTCCTCAGCCACAAACTCCAGATTATGAGGGATACTCTGGAACTTGTCTGTTGTTCACGGGATGTGATGTCACTGGGCAAATATAATCATCTGGGAATGGAAACTTCATTCCATCATGCTATAGCCTGCTGGAGTGACAATCAGGTCCAAAGGGATGAGAAACACCAGGTAAGAGGCTATACATGTATTAATGTCCATGTGTGTAAGACACAAAAAGGAAAGAAGACTTGCTTTTCTATGTATCAAGGTGAATTTGTCTGGTCTAGCAGCAGCGAGACAGAAATCCTTACTGATGCACTCATCTGATCATCCCATGGGTGAAGCATGTCTGAAGAAAGTCTCTAGAAAAGAAGAACTGACAAAGAGAGAGTCAATGAGAAATTAGTGGCAGTTCTGCATAAACAAAATAAGGTAGACACAACAGTGTGAAAATGCAGGAGATGAGGCTTGTGCTGCTGCAGCACTCCTTGCACCCTTGCAGCTAGGTTAAATCCACAGCCTGTGAAATCTGGTGAGCTGGCATTAGCATTCAGCCTCTTTAAAGCACAGCTTTCTAATCCAGCTGTCATGGAGGTATATGGCCTTACCTGCTCAAGGAGACGGAGAAGGGTGAAGAAGACAAATGAAAATGGGATGGGAGGAAGGAGAATGCAGACAGGACAGACTGGCAGAAGAAAAATGAGTTTCAGGTATGAGCTAAAGCCAGTGGACATAATGGTGTTTCCGATGAGTCTTTCTTAGCAGAACTAGGATGACAAAATCCCATCTCTCAGGAAAAAAAAAAAGAGAATGCTGTTATGTAACAGAGCATTCAGCAAAAGGCAAAAGGTAGAGTCATGTTTGTAAAGCTGGACTCTGAGTGACAGCTTGGCACTTCTGGCATCAGCACTGAAGTGCAAACATAGCTGGAATGGCTTATTGCTGCTTTTTTTTTTTTTTTTCAACAATAAGGTCTGCTTTCAGATTTACTGGAGGAATCACACTGATTTCTTGTTAATGCACTGTTTACCAAACATGACCTCAACACTGGTTTTAGACAGCAAATTCTTTACAGACTAAGTACTTTTCTTTCTTTGCCTTTAGCTTTTTCTGACTTTAAAAAAAATGTTCACAGAGCAAGCAGAATTCGACCTTTGCTGCTTAATACACCTTGGAGTGCAATCCACAAACACAACACCAGCTCTGCTCTTTTCAAGGGCACTCTGCCCAGGGTGCAGCACAAAACTGCCCTAAGGAGGGCTGAATCGGGGTCTGAATCTTGCAACAAACAGCTTGAAGCAACAAAGAGCTTCAAGAATAAATCACAACCATTTTTGTCTCATATTTTTGGTCATTCTTTAAGCAGCAAATGTCTGGAACCCTTGCAGTAAGTCTTGTAGAGGATGTTGGTGAAGGTTAAGTAGAGCTACACATATTTTGGACAATGAGTTTATGAGACATGGAGATGAAGACATTACTCTTCTTTTTTTTTTTTAATTGCCCATTATACCACAATGTCTAAACATCAATTGCTGTTGTCTAGAGGAAGGTGATTTCCCTAAAGATAAATCTAATGGCCTGTGATCAGCAAGGTATTGCTCAGTGTTAAATTAGATTCTCGAGTTTATTTCTGCACTGCAAAACTTGCAATATCACAGTCATATGATGCCAAAAAGCATTTCTTGACATTTGGCTAAAGGAAAGTGAGTGTTTCCCAGTAAAGACCTTCATTACTGAGTCCACTGACAGTATACCAAACACACAGGCCTTGTGCTGCTTGAATCATATCTCATGCATAGTTAAATACCAGTATTGCTGATTTAGCCTCTCATTTGCTTCTGGTTCTAATAAGCCAAGCACTAAAGCTGATTTATAGGACTGCACTCACTTGTATAAAACTTGGCATAATGCTCCTTCTTTCTCAGGACAGTCAGAGCCTGGCATAACAACAGATTTCCAGCAATCAATGAGAAAGATGATATACTGTCCTACCACATCAGGCCTAGCTAAACCCGTGAGCTCCCTGAACAGTTTGTGGAGGTGTAGCAGATCCTGTGCTGACATTTTTCTAATGCAGCTTTTAGAACAGAGTCTTGACTCAGCTTGATGACAAGAGAACAGAGCAAAATCAATAACAATGTTCCTGGTGCTGGACAAAACACTGGCTATAATGACTTCAGAGCCTCCCCAGGCATTCCCAGGGACACTTGACACATGCTGCTGCTTCAGGGCCTTGCACAGCCAGTTCCCTCAGAAAGGAGAGATCTTGCCCTGCTTAGGCTAGGGAAAGAAACCAGTCAATACCCAGATCGATGTTCCCAGACAGCCGCTGCCTCTCCTCTCTTGGAGGAGTTTGGTCGGGGGCCAAAGATGCAAAGGTCTCTTGGCCTCTGTGTGTCACCCATGACTGAACACGTCCTTTGGAAGGCCACAGGACACCACGCACGGATTGTTGAGAGGCAGGCTGAGCTGGTGAATCACCAGGGGAAGCTGTCAGTGCTCCCCCGTCAGAAACACTGCCCGTGTTTCCTTAGCCTGTGAGGCTAAGTGCTAAATGAGTAGAAGCATCCAGGGTGGTTTCTCAGCTGGAGGACTTGGCTCTGATGCAGTGCTCTGCTAATGCAGCTCTTCTCTCTTTGCTGCCAATGATAGCTCAGTAAGAATTAGCCTGAAAATCTGTACGTTGTGCTGCATTGTACAGCACAGGTGCACCTACCCCTGAGAGTGAAAAGACAAGCAGGCTTAGAATGGAAGAGAATAGCAGAAGCCCCCATTTCTGCAGCCACCTGGGAGTATAGAAACATTGCTTCCTAAAGGAGCTTTTACTCAACTGCTAAACATCCTTTTAACCAGGCCTTTTCCTAAGCACACATTTAAGAAGAACAGAGGAAGCTGAGCAGAAATGAAAATACTCTAGTCAAAGATCCAGTAACATTCCTGGCCTGTCAGGCACAAAAACCTCTTTAAAACTTCATTTCCAGTTGAAATTAAACCTGTGCTTCAGATGGTCCTAGACATTTATTTATTATCAGAGGAGAGAAACTTTCTATGTATTTACTTATAATCAACATTTTGGTTATTACTGAACTGTAGGCCAATATTATTAGAAGGAACACAAACAGAACTTGGGTAGTAATTTTCACTACTCCATATTTCCAAAATAACTTTAATCAGAAGATGACACTGCAGGACTATCAATTTCAGCAATGAAAGATGCTTCCACAAATTGTTATTATTTTATCCATTTGCAAATAAGTCTTAGCTAAATGAGCTATTTAGTGCTACCAGTGCTATTCTATGCTCTGAAATTCCTCCAAAGAAAGTGGAATCATGGGTGTTCTTTTTCTTCTGTAATAGAACAAATTAAAGAAATTAGAGGATTCCTATCTGTATTGACAAATAAGAAACAAAACTGAAAACCATGTGAAATAGAACCTAGTTTGCCTAGGCATTTTGGTAAGTATGGTTTCAACTGAATAATTTATAATTGTTTCAGTGTATATGTAGTCCCATACTAATGAAGTAACTACATAATTAATAATATGAAGCTTCTCCATAGCTTTCAGTTGTTACCTCTCAGTTATTGCACAGAATGAGACCATAGGCATGTGAAAATGTTCAGCTGAAGAGCTGATCAGAGTGAAAATTAGACCCCATTCCTGCAGCTGCTGCCTGTGGAGGCACAGTGATTCACTATTGTACTATTGCTTTTTGCTGTAAGATTACTTTTTTTTGAATTTTTAGGGACTTTCAGCTGTATGAGTGCAAGATCAGGCAGCTTTTCAGAAGGAAGAAAAAAGGGGATGGTGTAGGCTGTATTGAAAGAAGTAGAATCTAGGGAGGGAAGCAAGCTATTAGTCATGTACAGGGCAGAATGCTTGATGGGCCAAACACTCAATAAAACAGAGTCAATAACATCCTAGTCCTGCTTTGATTCTTATCTTCTTTTTCTCCACCACTGTCCTTTTACATCTGGATAAACTGTCTGTAGTCTTCTTCATGTCTCAATCTTTTCATGGAAATTCTTTGATTCTTTTAAATTGCATTTGCTTTGTTCCTTCCTAAAGCCACCTGATTTTCCTATGACTGTCCTCCCTTCAGTGCCGTCTCTCTGACAAATGTCACCAGGTCTGCCTTCCTAATTTTTGTGTGAGCTCTTCACCACCTTTCCTGTCCCTTGATTACCTCCAGTCTGTTGTTCTCTTCTTCCCAAAGAGTGGGAGCCTTGGGGACCTTCTTTTTGCTACAAAGCCTCTTCACCAGCTCCTCAGCCCCTTCTACATTTCCTTTACTCCTTTCTGCAACTGAATTTTCATCCTTTTGTGTATGTGCCCATGCATTTCTCCATCTAGGTGCTGCATATGGAGCACACCAAAAACACTTGCATGGTTTGTTCTTTCCTCTCTACACACTTGCCAAATGAGGATTATGTAGTCGATTTTTCAGTGACTCAAGGAAATTTTGCTTGTTTTGGTGACACTGCAGCTGGGTCAGGGATGCCAAAGCTCCTGTTAGTAAGTGGCAGGCAGGACAGACACATGCATCCAGTGCCAGTAGGTGGCCAGGGGAAGGGGCTCCTTGTATTGCTCAGGCAGTTCTTCAGTGCCACAAGGTGGTCTGCAGTGACCATTTCCACAATACAGCTTTTGTGTATGTACGTGTTGCTGCTTAATGGTCATTTTTGTTGAAAACATTAGTAGAAATTTAGATGTGAGCAAACAAGTGAATATTCCATGCACTTCCAGTTCCCACTCTTAATGGCATAGTGCCCTCTGGCTTCCCTCCAGAACTTTCTAATTGCTTGTCCCCACTCTTCTCTCTGTAATGCACTGAAGAGCAGGCTTGGTTTTACCCTGACTTTGCTTACTTTCCAGTTTTCTTCTCAAATTTCTTTAAACTTCATTTTTTTTTATCCCCTTTAATATGGTAACAAGAGTGTCCAGCTCCATTACAGAAAAGGCTCATGGCTCTGTTGAGACGTGGTGGCAGCAAATGAGGCTTGCATGACTTCTTTAACTGCCTGGGAGAGAAGTTTCCTTTATTCCAGTTGCTCCCAGGCTGGGGCACAGCAAAGGCAGGTCCTGGTGGCTCTGCAGCACCTCAGCCATTGCAGCTGCTGAGAGGCTTTCCTGTTTTCCAGAAAGTCCCTGGGTACTCTTAGGTATGGCAAGGTGCATTTAATCTCTGCAGCCAGGCAGAACCAAGTGGGACATGGGAAGGGCGTGCCTGCCTTTCCTCTCCTTTCCCAGCCCCTGGAGGTGCAGGGAAGGCTTGCATGATATGGTTATGTTCCCTGTCTGTCAATGTCTTACCTGTACATCTTACAGTCTGAAGAGGCCTATCTGAAAACGAATAATTGCTGCAAGACTGGGAAGGGGCATCAAACCAGCTACCTCTTGTACTTCCCTGCAGGACTTGAGTTCAGATTCCTGTCCACTTCAGATTCATGGACTTTCTGTCTTTGCCTTCTCTGCTTTGAAGATCATGCACTCTACCTGCATCTAAATATTCTCTATTTTGTTCATCTTAAGCCCCAATTCTTTCCCCTTCCCCTGCTTTTACACCAGTCTACATTTACACTGTGCCTAACATTTATGCCTCATTTGTGTCACTATAAAACAGAAGAGAATCAAGCCTTACATGTGTAAACAAGAAATCCTGAGACACAATAGTGTTTCTACCCACTTTGATTTTCTTTTCTTGTAAGTAAAAGATAGTTTAGAAAGCCTAATTAAAATTGATCTTGATTTTCTGAAACATTGAATGATGATGTCTTAAATCAAAATTATAGCAGCTATTCTTTTAACAGTCATGAGATTGAAGAGAAAAAGAATAACTGTCAAAACAGCTAAGAAATGTTATCAATATTGGTTTGCTGGCTCAGGAAACAATACCAGTCTTTGAACTGCAGAGTGGTGTATTCTTATTCAGATAGGTGGCTTGCAGCAATCCAAGAAATCTATCCTACTCTTCCCAGAAGGACAATGTCACAAAAGCTAAACCTCAGAGTGGCAGTGGCAGTGGCTGCAGCCTAGGAGAGGACTCACTGCAGGCAACATGGAAACAAGAGATAATCAAATCCTGCCAGGGCTGAAGGAAGGACTCATGAGCATTATGTAGGTTTCATGTATGGAGGTGAAGATGGAGGAGAAGCAGAAGGAAAAAATAAAACCCTCCCCAGTCCCAAAACAGTGTCAACCCTAAGCAAACTTTTAAGTCACAAAGTAGCAAAATGTAGACTATGTTTCTATTTCTGCGGTGACAAAAAAACCTCAAATCCCCCCACCCAAAACCCAACCAACCAACCAACCAACCAACCAAACCAAAACAAACAAAAAAACCCAACCCAAAACGTACACCCCCAACCCCATATTTTAGAAAGATATTGGGCAACATAACTAGTTAGGAGACATGTCCGTGGTTTTACTTACATATGAACATTAGTATATACTAAACACTCTAGAAAATATCTTTTTAGAATGAAGAAAATTAGTTCAGTAACAATTCTTTATACTAAGGAACATTGCTGTAATTTTAAATGCTTTTAGACCTGCTGCCCTAAACCAGCTGTCAATGCATGTTAGTTGAAATATTCAAGAAGCTGTTTTCATTCACTGAAATATTTGCCAAAGTAGAGTTTGCCTTCTCGTAAATGACAACTTTTAATGCTGCTAATGAAGTCGTGTTCTGCTAATGCATTTGATATTTTTCTTGGAGTGAGAACTACAGCTTTCTGGATTTCAGTCTGTAGCTGTGGTGCCATCCTTTTCGATTTTTACAGCTACTTCTAAGTTGTAGAGTAGCCATTAAACTCAACTTCAATGACAATTTTGGAACGATAGCAATGCTGTATGCTGGAGATAATTCACAAAGCCTTTATTACTTGAGTGCTTAGAAACAGAGAAGCACTGTAATGCCTAAATCCCACAAAAGCTGATTATTTTCCTCCTGAGCTTCAGACACAAATCAAGAAAATGCATCTGAATAGGAGGAAAGGAGCTGCAAAAACAGGATTGCTGAAAACATTGTCCTGGGCTACATATCTTTATTCCACATCCTATTTATGAGTTCTGAATTACTAGGATCATTACTTAAAAAAAAAAAAATTAAAAATCCCTCACTACATCTAATCTAATACACTAATGTAATCATTATTGAAATAATTTATATGGTTCAGACTTTAAATTTCTTATTATCTGTACATAAACTGTGAAGCAGCAAGAGACTACAGAACACACACACACACAAATATATATATATATTTGAGAAAGTAATTAATGAGCAAACAGCAGAGCAAAACAAAGACAAGACTTCATTCAAAGAGAATGGAGAAACCACAACTTTTTCAGAAGGAGCTGGGCTGGGAGTGGTAGAAAGTTGAGCATCCATTCATGGTAGACAAGCTCATCCTGAATGGACTATTTAATGCTGGATAAATGAAGGATGAAGAGTTGATCCCTCCAGGGATATAAAGGACATAAATCCAGGATTCCACATATAGGAAGTCTTTTTAACCAAACTTTTTGCTTCAGACATTAAATTAGCTTCTCTTGTTATATGAGATTCAATGCAAGAGCAGCAAAACATTCACTTCTGTATAATTATTGGGCTGTCTCCTCTGTGTCTTCCATAACATGGAATTCAAGCAAGGAATATAAATACTGGCCTCTAAGCCTTTCTGAGCCAGGCTTTGAAGCTACAGAGAAACAATTCAGGAAAGGACACAGAATCACAGAAGCAAGCAATGCTGAAAGACAGAAGCCCAAACCTATAAATATACATATATGTATATATATATATACATGCACACGCACACTGGCCTTGCAAGGCCCTATTGAGATGCCTTAGTAAGCGTTGTATACATGTGAAACGAGGTTTTCATTTTGGTTATGATGGCAGGGAAATAAAACCAAGGCAAATAGGGAGTGTAAATCCTATCCAATTAAGTTTGGGTGTAGGAGCCAAACTTTAGGCAGACATGGGACACATGCCCACACTGATTTAAAGTCAACACCTGCAGTGTTTTAAGACCTTGGGTTCCCTGAGACAACAAGAAATAAACAGTCAAGTTGACACCTCTGGCATGCTTTATACATGCTATGTAGACTTCCTGGCACTTGCATTTTCTGGGATTAGTTATGTACTGGCAGGTTCACGGTCTCATATATTAAAGCATAAGAAAACTGTCCCAGCATTTCTGAGCTCACCAAAGTCTATTAAATACTTAGAAAATGCTTACAGTGCTATGTAGTTCCTACAAAGCTTGGCAAGACAGAAAAATTCCACCTACTTGCAAAATTTAGACAAATGTATATTTTCCCAGAGCTAGAAAGTTCAAAGCATATAATTTTACAATTGTAAGTGGATACCACTCCTGAGAGTAGTGAAAACTCTTCTGTTTATAAAATAACACCCCTGCACCACTTAAAATTTGGAAAGAAACAGAGAAAGTCACAAGACTGTACAAACTCAGACTGGTTCTACCTACATTTACTGGAAAAGATGGGCTTAGGTAACAAAATAACAGGCCTTGCTTTAAAAGGTGGCTTCATGAAGAGGGAGAAGATCTCCTCCTCCATGACTGGAAAGAAACTGTAAGCATGAACAAGCCACAGCACAAAAAGAAATTCCCACCTGTATGGATTAGATCCATGGCTATGGGAAAGAGCTCTATTCAACAGTCAGAGCTCATAAGCCCCTCTTTCCTCTTCCACCCTCTGTGTTTGTGAGAGAGAGACAAGGCCCTCAATTAAATAAAAGCAATATGAACAAGTTATTGTGTTTACACAGAATGTTTCTTTAAAAAGCTGAAATGAAGCATTTGCTCACTGAATGTTTTAGCAATCACTACAACCATATATTTGATTCTCTGGGAAAATGTAGCTGTAGTATCTGTAGACACCAAAAGAAAACAGGATGGGTCACCAGAGGATCAAACATTTCAGAATTTCATTAACATTTGCTTGTTCTTATATGAAATTCCAAGTTAAAGATTCTCATTGTGCTACCATAAAGCTTTTGTTTAGACTTAAGCACCTGTGCTACTGAAAGTTGAGAAATCCACCTCTGAAACCTTCTAATGTCGAGTGCTGTTGCGAAATGTACACTTGATATTTACTATTACTTTCAGTGAAGTTACAAGCTCTTACATTACATTAGGTGCATAAAGAGAAATTGAGTACATGATGTGCACCAGTAAAGTGAATATCTGCAGATGAAGCGGTAAGAAATACTTACCCAATAATTACCCTGTATTTGAATTCCCTCAGGGTCAAATTCAAGCAGATAGACAAATTGGAAAATAAAAGGAAAGCCCTTGTGTTTATGGTATTACATTCTTCTCCCATGAGGAAGGGACTGGATGGGCCTTTCAAAGACTCTCTAAATTAAAACCTGTTAGTAGTTCTTGCAAAACAAATGAACAAGCAAACAACAAACAAATAAACAACCCACCCAGGAAATAAAATCAAACACTTCAAAAACACTCCCCGAATGAAGACCTTACAGAAAATGAGGATCCCAACCCTTTCAGTTAAGCAGATGAGTGACTGGATTGCTCCAAAGGCCTGGAGAAATCTAAAGATTTCTGTTCTTAGTGATCCTAAGATCCTGTGCTGTTCTTTACAGTAAGAACCAAAATCTGTAACCCTAAGGTGAGAAAGAAAGAATGTTTGGAAATTTTAACAGAGTAGAAAGAAAACTCCCCACACCTGGAATATCAGTGGAGACTGTCGCCCTTTTTGAAGAAGTCAAACCAGTGTTTGTGACCTAGTTACTGGAAGTTCCTGCTGCAGCCATGAAGGAAAAAAAGCTGAACCGAGAGGAGGTGAGAGGTAGCAGACATTATTGGTAATGGGCAGTGGGAAGGTCAAGATTTAAGATAAATCTGTGTGGAAAAACATCTCTTGGCACACCATCCCGAACTGCAAACCCTGTCAGACCGAACTCCTACACCACAGTGCAGAAACTGACAATAGTTTCTCTCTCTCCCTCCATTCCCCCTTTTTTAGCCACAGTAGCAGAGGGCATGGGACCCAGAAAGGCTTTCTAGAGCTATGGCCAAAACACTCCGGCTGGCAGACACCAAACTGTCGTGGGTGCACAGCTTGGGACAGTGCTGTCCTTGCGTCATGGTGTAAAGCCCTGGGAGGGGATTTTCCCAGCTCCCTCAGGCAGCAGGAGAAGCCTTCATGGTGACCTTTCCCTCTCCCGCTTTCCTGGCAATAGCACCAGTTGTATACACAGCATTGATTTGATGGTATGAGAAAAATAAAATGAACTGCTTTAGCAAAGGAATAGTTTTCTTGAAATCTTGATATGATAAAAAAAGGTTATTGGAAACCATTTTCTGAGAGAAAAACGTAAATTTGGCTAACCTGATCAGTCAGAGCATCAGCCTGCACTACCTAGAAACTGAAAACTGGTGTTAAAGAGCCAGACAAGCAGAGCCAGACAGATGGCACTGCAGTAGATGTGGATTCACTGGGCTTTTTATCTTCACTTCTGGAGACTTTCATGATGACTTGACTTTCAATTGCATTCCGGATTGGCACAGAGCAGCTCAGAGAACTAGCATCCTTACATTTAAAATAAAATGTATCAGCAATGTAAATGTAATTTAAGCCAAGCTCCCCATCAATACTTTTTATATATTTTGGCTAAGGAACAAAGGCTCTTTTTCACACTGACTCTACTGTATGACTACTCTCTCCTGTGCTAGAGCCCTTCTTATTACCTTTTTATTTACAGTATGTTCACTGCATCTGCTAAAGATTACTGACCTGTACTTTTCAGGTAAGATCTGGAGCTGGAGTGAAATTTAAAGCTATGCCATCAACTGCAGTGTAACTCAAGCATGTTGTGTAAGTGGAGATATTAGGCTTTGGTGTTTCTGAAGAATCAGAGCTTACAGCTCTGTAAAACATCGTTTGATATGTGCACTGAGTAAACATCACACCATTTCTCAGCTGGCTGATTTGCTAACGTGGGACATGTATCAGTAAAACCAGTGGAAGTGAAGTGCAGACTGCTGGAGCCAGGTAGCTTCAATTGGATGACTTCAATTAGCTGAAGCAAAATTAAATGCATCCAACCAAAGAGATACTCACTGAACACACACACCCACTCCCTCTAAACCTTCAGCTGAAGATACACAAGTTTGGTTTTGTTGCTTCTGGGTTTCCACTGCTTTTCCCTTCATTCTGCAATAGGTGAAATCACAGGTCCATTCTTTGTCCCTGTTGAACATATAATACATCACCCTGTACTAACCTTGTTTAATTTCCACTTTGCTTCCCCTTTCTTTGCTTCATTTGTGTCATCTTGATTTCTATCCTACAATCCAGTTCATTTCTAGAAGACTACCCTATGTTTTTGATAGATTTTCTGATGTGGAAGTATCTTTCATCTGCAAAGCTCTGCCTTTGATTGCATCTCTCTTTGGGGAGTTTTTTCTGATGTGTCACTGGATGCTGGTACAGAGAGAGATGTCATCTTTCTGAGAATTCAGAGTGAGAGCAAACACGTATATGAGCTAAATTTTTAATGTCAGATCAGACTGCTCCTGGTAGAGTTAGGCACTGCAAAACAAGCTTAACTTGTAACATACACATTGATCATGAACTGACAGGACAAAGATAGCATGCTCTTTTGAAGAGTTGCAAAGGCTTCATGATCAGGCATGTGCCAGAAAATCCATCCTGATAGTTAAATTAACACTGATATCCTCATAAGAAATATCCCAGCTAAGTGAAATTCTAACTAAATATTACAAATCTTAGTTTTCATATGATCTTGTATAGTATCAATGCTACTATTTAGATACACATGTACTGTAAAATGTCATGGTTTTCAGGGTAATTTGAGACTATCACCAAGCACCATCCATAAAGCAGTATTAAAAACAGATTTAAAAGTGCATTTTTGACAAAAGTTGCAATGTTTCTGCCTGCTAGTGGAGAAACTATATTACCTGTATATCCATTTCAAGCTTAATACTTCAACTGATGACATCAGTGAGCTCCACAGTAGGAACAAAGCCAGAACATGCATTAGAGACTGTCACCTTTGATTTAAGATTCTTTTGAGCAGTCAGAAAGAAACATTTTGCTTTCTAGCTGAATCTTTTACCATTTGAATAGGCTATTTCAAACTTGAGCACGCCTGATGAAACATAAAACATGAATCAGTTTTAAACTTCAGAATACCACATTTATTGCAGACATATCATTGTATTCAGGTGGATAATCACCTCCAGCGTTTTTTGCTGAGCACTTGCATTAAAACTGCTTTGTGGACAAATGAAATTGGTCTTTCAAACAGGTTTTTTCAAAATTAGCTTCAAGAACGTGTTACAACTGTTCAGCTTTTTTGTACGTTGGCTCCCTCTCCTGTTCATTGCGCGCAAGCAAGAAACTGATCAAGTGCTGCCAGTTAAAGACATTTCCCAGCACTTCTATCATTCTTTTTTGGAAACATGTTTCTGAGGATCTCAAGAAAAGACTTTCTTAGGTATACAGTCGAAACTGAACCTTTTCCAGTGACTTTAAAGAAAAAAAAGAAAATTGAAACAATGTAGAAGGATTCTTCAAGTCTTTACGTTTAAAGTCCACATTAGGGTTAGAGATGTACATTTTAGAGTCCACTGTAGAGTTAAGAAAGGTCTAACTAAAGACTACATTTGAACAGTAAAGTACAAGAAGCTGCATGCAGTTCAGACATGGAAAGTATAAATTGTTACAGTAGCATGTGAAATGAAGAAGAGAAAGACCAGATGGGCAAGCTAACCAGCTGACAATTCTCATGACAGTTTGTACATGAGAATTAGAACTCCAATTATTCACTATGGCAAAAGTTTGTGGAATTGAAAATGTGGCACCTCTCCTGTAAAAATACCGCTGGAAAGAAGACAGATCAAATATCTAATATTCAGAGAAATTATTGTCCCTCTACTTGGCACTGGTGAAGCTGCACCACGAGTTCTGTGTCCAGTTCTGGACCTCTCACTATGGGAAAAACATTGAGGTGCTGGAGTGAGTCCAGAGAAGGGCAACAAAGCTGGTGAAGGGTCTGGAGAACAAGTCCTACAAGGAAATCTGAGGGAGCTGAGGTTGGGAGTGTTTAGACTGGAGAAAAGGAGGCTCAGGGGAGACCTTATCACTCTCTACAAGTGCCTGAAAGCAAGTTGTAGCCAAGTGAGGGTCAGCCTCTTCTCCCAGGCAGCTAGTGACAGGAGGAGAGGACACAGCCTTAAGCTGTTTCAGGGGAGGTTCAGATTGGACATCAAGGAAGAACTTCTTCAAGGAAAGGGTTGTTAAGCATTGGAATGGACTGCCCAGGGAGGTGGTAGTCACCATTCCTGGAGGTGTTCAAGAACAACTGGACATTGTTTGCATTTAGTGCCATGGTCCAGCTGACAAGGTGGTGGTCGGTCACAGGTTGGACTTGATGATGTTGGAGGCCTTTTTAAACTAAAATTATTCAGTGATTCTGTGATCAGTAGCAAATAAACTGACTGAATAACTGGAAATAAAATGAGAGTCTTATAGGAAACAAGGCGAGGTATGGAGGAGTGTGATTTCCTTTCCTCTCTGCTCTCCAAACAAAAAATCAACAGTGGAAGTAGAAATATGAGACGTACTTCCAGGAAAAGGCTGGTTACAGTCAATGTAGGAACATTCCTGCAATGAAATTTGGGTAAGTAAGAGCACCAGATTATTCAGGGTACTGGTCACACATAGGTAAAAACCATGATATTTTTAAAATGCAGTGTATAAGCATCTTTATTCTTATCTGGAAGCACTATACATCAGGGAATGCTCATATAATCACGCTGTATCTCATACTAAAAAAACCCCTTGAGGTATAGTGCAGGTAAAAGCCACAGGAAAAGACCTGCTTTAGTTAGCTCTTAAAAATTTAGAATTAAAAAACACCAATAAAAGGCCATGTTCCATATCCTAAGAACCATGAGACATCTTTAAAAAAAAACTCACCAGACACTCACAACTGAATGGGGCCATCAGAAGTCAATTTCTGTGAGTTATTGTAAGGGTGAGAATGCAGCTTGGTATTTCTGCTAACAGCTTTTTATTTGAGTGCTTGTGACCAGAAGACTGGTAGTGGGGTAAGACAGGGACAGCACAGACTTACACACAAAAATATGCTTTAACACATAGAGGAAAGGGAAGATGGATCTGGAGAGTGGGTGATACTGAAAGGAAAAAAGCAGTGGCTCACATTGCATAAGCAAGCTGCATTGAACAGCTTTAACGAGATGTAAAACCAGCAGAGTAATGACTTCTGATCTCCTCTGACAGGTTTATTTTTATCAAAGGCTGTTTAAAATTAAATGCATAAAGAACTTGGAGAGAACACACCTCCCCTGCTCCCAGGTATGTGTTTTGAACACTGTGCAATAGTTAGTTCCTCTTTTGCTAATTTTCTTTTTGGCTTTCCTTTTGCATAATGACAGCTTCAACAGAAGCATAGAGCATCTTCTTCCCAGCACACAGGTTCAGTTTGTTGGTTATTGCAGCCTTCTGGAAACTGAGGATGTGAATCTGAATGGTGTTACAGAAGCAAACATCATCCACTTCTTTTACTTCCTGTGACACCGATCTCTAAGCAGAAAGTAATCATTCAAAAGGTGACCACTATATTTTCTGCATTTCAGATGACAAGAACAATCCTGGAAAAAAGCATGCAAGTACTCACATGCAAGCTCTAAATCTGAGCAGAGTGACATCTACCTGGAGTCCTGACTCAGCAATTGCCGCACTGGGAAGGGACAGAATTTCATACTCTTTCCCGGGTGCTAGCTCCGGGCTGCTCACCTCCCAGAATAACCTGGTTTTCAAAACATCAGTTGGAAATGGTTCAACTCATCCTGTATGGAGTAAAACATTCCGTTGCCCTCAGCCCTGGATGAGATTTTAGGATCTATTTTGGATAAAGGCAAATGACAAGGCTTACTATAGAGGTAAATGTGTGCATTTCTATGGGCTTTGATATACGTGAGAGACTAGAATATCTAATTATTACCTATTAGCTGGTTTTGTTCTCCCCTGTGAAAAGGAGGATAGTGTACCACTTTCCTTTTAAAAACTGATTTTGTATTTTATACCAAAATAAGGGAAGTATTACATAATCCCATACTAGACTAAATCTATCAAAATGAAGATCTTTATCTGAAACAATAATTTACAATTGTATGGGCAGCAACAAATGGAACTTTCCCAAGCTAGTTACAGAGTGGTTACACTTGAATTGTTAAGACTCTAAAACAGGAGAGCTTCTGTATCACTAAATTTCAATTCGATGTACAACTAATAAGTTTTGTAGCTTTGAAAGTATCCTACTTATTTGGAAGTCATACTATGAAAAGGTGTGCTTTTGGATTTCAGCTTTTTCTCCAGTCATTAACCATCTTAATTCATTTGCATTATTACATGTGAAAATATCACAAGATCAGTTTCAAAGGCATGGCCTATCAAAGCTGGGAACCAGTAACCAAGCACAATGTTTACAGGATGGTGCAACCTTTGGCAGTGGTGCTTTGATTTCCTAACTGGGAACTGTAAAGGAACTACTGAAATACCAAGTGTCTAGACTGATATCACTGTTAGAATGAAAACCACTAAACTTGGTGCTTCGTAAAACAAAGGCAAACCCCACCCCTCTATTCCGTAATATAAACTAGGAAACAAAGAACTAAAGCTTGATTATGTGACTGATCATGATGCCTCCTTCCCACCCTGCAAAGAACCCACCCAAGCCCTTGCATTAACACCTCAAGTGATAATCTAACCTTCTTCCCTTTCAATATTCTTTGCTTATCCATTAGTGAAAACACCATAGTATTGTGTTTCTCCAGTGGAAAATGGCTGCTAGTTACCTACTACAAAATTTTTAAGCCATTACTGTTCTTGGTCTGTACACACAAAGATGAAAGTTTAAAGGTCTGAATAGTCTTTTCCCTAACGTTATCAAAGATGCATGCTGAGTCTAGAATTAAATTTTATCAGTCTTCAGTGTTATGTACAAGTAACATTTGTCAGTTAAAAGAGCCAAGCTAAATTGTGTCCCCTGCCTACTTTGGGCAAAGGACAACTCCGCCTCCTCCTGAAGTTTTTCTCACGATGGGTAATTTACTTGTTGCAAAGTGTAATCTGTGCAGAATTACCACACCTTACTGAAAAATCCTCTTCCCTAATTGATCTGGAGAAGAAACAGACATAAAGAAGAGCAGGTTGGAGATCAGTCTTCTATCATAAATGTGAAACAGAACAAACTGTCACAACTCTCTCTCTTCACCATCATCATCTCAGAGGACTGCAGAGCTGGGTACAGCTACATTCTGTATCTACAACTGCTCTATCAGGATTTTGGCATGGAAAAAAACTCAGTTCTGCATAGCCATAAAAGGGCTATGACAAACATCGCTTATGAAAATTAGAACAGTAATAAACTACTACAATTTGAAGCTTTCTCTTAACAAGATTTAAGTAAAAAAATTCTGCTGTTGGTTAATACTGTATCCATAATTGCAAGAAACGCTAATTGCAGGTTAGTCTCTTGGAAAAAAAAATAATCACAACATACATGGCAGCAATCACTGAGACCACTGTTCGTAATCTTAGCTCTTTTCACTCATTTACTCTGAGTAAAGCCCTTTGCAGTAAGTACAATACTTCATACAAATCAAATGCAGCTCATTGTACAGCACAGCTACAGCTTCTGAGTTACCTTGAGTTTTCTCCCATCTCACTGGAAGCACAGCACAAAATGCTGTTAAACAGCACATCCCTGAAAGAACTTTCCTGGCTCTGGTCCAGAACACTTAACAGCCACATTTATACTTCCCCCACCAACTCAATTAGACTTTACCTTTTCCCAAGTGGAGCTTTTTGTCTTGTTTCCCAATGATGTGAATCTGGGCACCCAACTTTGCTCTGCATTCCCACTGTTTTTCACTTAATTTCATACGCATACAGCAAGCAAGACTTTTAATTTTCTTTTTAATTTACAGTATTGATTGCTCCAAATTATGCCTTACTGTTGGTACACAGTAAATACATTCTTCTGAACAACTTACTATGAAAAAAATGCAGTTAGAACATTAAAAATACTGTTTTACAATGTGCGAAACAGAACCTTCAGAAGTAACGATGGTGGCTACAGCCAGGCACAGAGGAAGACTGCTTGGTTTTGTCTTTTAGTCTACCAGCACATTTATTCCTGCACATATTCATCTGAAACTGCCTGTAACAATGGATACTAGGTGAATGTTTCTGCTGAATTAAGAAGATTAAATAACTCTCGGCTTGGCTGTTAGCACTTGTATTCCCAGAACAGGATGCTTTTCTCTTACACTAAGAACAGCTGTTCTCAGAAGATTTACTGAGCAAAGGGCATCAATAACAGGTCAAAACTGGAGATGTTTCTGAAGGGGAATTATACTTTATAGGTGCATGCAGCTGTCAAAGTCTGGATGAATTAGGTAACATGCTTCCCCTAGATAAAAGACAAGTGGCTGGGCACAACTGCCAGTTCACAAATAGTACCTAAATCAGGTGAAATGCATTTTTATCACAAGCTTTAGACAGATTAATACATATTGCAACACCTAGCACTGATTAAATTTAGAAAAATATTATATTAGGATTCGGTATTTTTTGTAATAGCCTTTGTTGTTAATGTAACAGAAGATGTACAGTAGAAGATGACAAAAAACCACCCTGCTTTTTGATATTAAAGAGCTGAGTTGTCAAAGCTATTATGCTGCTGACAATTACTCATTTGATTATTTCTGTATATTTAAACAATGAAGAGGCAGGAAATGTTTATTTATTTTTTTAATTTTTATGATCAAGGATGACTGAACCCAATTACATAGTCTTTGTTAAGTTAATGGCTGCCAAACAAGCTTGTACTCCAGTGACCCACTGTGAACAAAGTTATCTGATGGGCGAGACAGATTTTAAGGTTAGACACAGTACATGTAAAAATAGAAAGTTTAAAAACCAATCTCATCACAGACATTTCCATTGCCATCTCCTTGGTGAAATAAATAAGGCAGCAGATAACTTTTACTTTGCAGTGGCAACTTTGAGATATGCTATTAAGTCTGCTCTCTCGCCCTTCTTCTTAATACCCGCAAAAATCATCTTTGTTCCAGGAATATACTTCTTTGGATTTTCCAAATACTCCATCAGAGTATCCTCACCCCAGGTGATACCTAAAAGAAGGTGAAATAAAAAACCAGTTAATAAATCAAAATGGTAAGCAATTATATTCTTGTCTTCTGCTCAATTTTTGGCAGATTTTTAAAATTATCACCAAGAACCGAGTATTTCTGTCCCCTAAGGGCAGCTTTAAGTTTACCTTTGTTCTTATTAGCATCCGTGTAAGAGAAACCCTCAGCTTGACCAGTCTTGCGTCCGAATAGGCCATGCAAGTTGGGTCCGGTCTTATGCTTGCCTCCCTTTTCAACTGTGTGGCATTGGGAGCACTTCTGGACAAAGATCTTCTTGCCTTTCTCAACGTCTCCCATTGTCAGTCCTAGACCAAGAACACACACAAAGGTCAGTATCGCAACCTCAAGGTCACTGACTGAGCTGAAACTTTAAAAGGTGTCCCGCTGGTTTACATAACAAACATATGCAATGCGTGAATCTGGCAATTCTCCAGCATTGTCTGTCCACAAACTACAGCTCCTGGGCTTGAAGATTAGTACGGAATCATGACACTACCTAAAAGGTATCAAGGTGATGAACATGCTTGAAGGGCAGGAAAAACCTAGCCTCGGACAAATTAATTGCCCTACAGCATTTAAAGAGTACGGCGACAATTTCTGAAGAACAAATTTAACATAACTCGTACAGCTGTGACAAGAATTTCCTAGTCGTGAACGACATCGTGTAATAGCACAGAACTCTTTAGCAGGCTTTTCCTCTGCAGCTGAAAAAGCGCCCCAGCCACGAACCCGGGCAGGGCCTGAGGGCACTCGGCTGTCACCATGACCCGGGATGACCCCAGGGGTCCCGCCGGCAGCCACGCGTGAGGAGGCGGCAGCGCCCAAGGGCGCCCGCACCACCCGGTTCCGGCTCTACCCGCGCTCAGCCGGGCCTTGAGCTTCTCCTCAGGCCCCCGCCCGCGGTGGGGCCACCTAGCCCCACGGTGACCTTTCGCTGCACCGTGGCCGCCGCCTCAGGCCGCGGCCCCGGCAGGCGGGAATGGCGCTCAGGACGGCCGAGAGCAACGCCTGCTCGACCCATCCCCCTGCCAGCTGTCACCATCCCTCAGGGCCTAGCCGCAGCCCGGCCACCTACCCGCACCTGACTGCCCGGCTGCCCCGCTGCGCCCTCAGACACGATGACCGCGCGCCGATACTCCCCAGCCCGTCTGCGCCCAAGGACACGCCGTACTCCGCCCTATGTAACCCGGCACCGCCGCAACCAACCTCTGCCGGCGCCCGCGGCCCGCCTCCCCCCCGTGACAACCAATCAATTGCCGGTCTCTGGAGTTCTGATTGGTTACAATCAGTGACGTCACGCCGCCGGAGGATAGTGGGGTAGGTTGCGACAGGCGGGCCCCCGGACTTCCTTCCTTCCTTCCCCTCTGCTCTCCAATCCCGGCGGAGTGATGTCAGACGTCACTTTGGTGCGCAGGGGGCGCGCAGCAGAGGGGCGCGGGGGTTGTGGACGCATGCGCACAGCGCAAGTGGAAGGAAGGGTCGCGCGGCGCCCTCAGCATGTGGCCGAGGCGGTGGGCGGGGCCTGGGCGGTGACGCAGAAGAGCCCCGCCCGCCCCGCGCGCGGCGGCGGGGGCGGTTTGTGGTGCTCGGGCCGTGAGGGCGGGATCGAAGGGCGCAATCACGGAATTACGGCGTCAGTGAGGGCGGGAAACACCTCTGATCGTCGCGTCCGTTCTATGGAATGAACAGCACCATGTCATTTAGATCATGGAACTAAGTGATGTCCAGTCTTAAACAACAGCAAGGACAGCGACTCCACCAGCTCCCTCCGCAGCCCATTCTAATGTCTAATCGCTCTTTCTGTGAAGAAATTCTTTCTGATGTCCAAGCTGAACCTCCCCTGGTGCAGCCTAAGGCTGTGTCCTCCCCTCCAGTCGCTGGTTGCCTGGGAGAAGAGGCCGACCCTCATCTGGGTACAGCCTCCTTTCAGGCACTTGTAGAGAGCAATAAAGTCTCCCCTGAGCCTCCTTTTCTCCACGCTAAACAACCCCAAGTCCTTTAGCTTTTCCTCACAGGGCATATGCTCCAGACCCTTCACCAGCTTGTCCATGAGTTTTCAAAGCTTCTCCAACGGAATAATGATGTGGAAGTGTTGCAGTAGCCAAAGTGAGGCGAAATCCTCCTGGAGAACGCAGCCAGGGCCGCCTGCCAGCATGGCCCTACAAAGGGCTGGAGAGGAACGGGTGTGCGGCTGAATCCTCCGTCTGTGTGGGATGCCAAAGCCACGCTGCTCTGACAAAGACGAGAGGGTTATGGAAGAGACTGCCACATGAAGGGATGAAAGCGTCCCAAATGCTACCCCAGCAGTGTGGTAGTGCTCAAAGAGGACATGTCAATATTCACACATTGTGGCCTTCCAAGCAGAATTTAAATGGTGAATTCTGGACATGACTGCCATCTCACTGTCCTTGGCAAGGAGGAGGAAGAGCTGTTGGAAAAGCCCAATGTCCAGTGTTCACCAAGAGTTGGACTGTTTGCTTTAACTATGGACATTAAAACTGTCATAATTTTCCACTGTCTGGCATTTGAAAAACATTTTTTTCCTGTGTGTGCTTTTATGCTGTGCTGGAGCTGGTATAGATTGTGCCCCTGTAATTGCCCCTGGAGCAGGGCTCATGTGAAGTGTCAACATGAAGCAGAAAGGAGTGAGGACTGTAAAAATACATCAAGGGTTCATCGGATAGCAGAATTTTGGAGATAATTCACAAGACCATTCAGAAATCATCACTCCCTAGTTCAGACAGTGCATTGCCTTCCAAAGCTCATGATGTCTAGAGCACAAGGCACAGGTTTTGTTCATTTTCTAACACTTCATAACAAGGTATATACAAAATATGCATTCTTAAACTTTTAACGATTTATGCTGTAATCTTACTGACAGTTCACTGGCCACAGTAAAACTGTTTTGCTTACGATATGCAGATAAATTCATGTACTTCATGAAGAGTGAGGAAATACGTGCAATGGAACCACTTTAAATCAGCATCTTTAATTCTGCTGTTGTTGCCCAATTCAAATCTCAAATCATGTCAGGCTCCCATAATTATGAGGCTCACTGAAAAAATATTATTTTAAAAACTAAAGGCATTCTCTGTTCTTTTATTTGCTGTTTAGTTTTGAACTTTCATGGTGCCTTTCCCTCTCGTTTTTAGACTTCTTATCATGATTGTAAGCACTGAGTTTCATTTAGTAAGGCTTATGTGTCTTAGATGATTCCAAGGGCCAGGTGCAACTTAATATCACAAGACTCGTGATAAAACCATGTCCTATCTTTGAAGGATAAAAGTCTCCTATCTTTGAAGAAGGAGGGAGCCAAAAGCACCTTTTAAGCTGCTCTAAGAAATTGCATCAGTGTAAATACTTAACCCTCTTTAAGCACTTGTTGTGGACTGATGCCTGCTGGCATCTATTCAGAGCTTCTGCCTTTCTTCATGGAACGCAAACTTCAAGCATCTGTAACTCTCTTAATTTCTGTTGCATTTTGCCTTTTAAATATGTATGCTCCACTCTGAGAATTGCATGTTGTGTTTCACAGTTAACCCTTCTGATTCATGTGGACGGACTTTGTACCAATGTTGTTTTCAGATTTTTTCCAAGAGGCTGTTTTTGAAAACTGCAGCTTAATTCAAGACAACTGGATTGCTTTTTATAAAACTTCTGAAGTAAGGAAATAATGCTCTCTGGGGAAACACTCAACATTTGAGCTTTCCAGTGCTAAAGATTAGTATACTGAAATCAGTCTGTGAAATGAACTGTTATCTTCTCAGACAGACCTGACCATGCAGATGTCTGCAGTGTGACTGGCTGCCAGCAGTCATGATGTAATACTTTCCTGAAGGTGTAAATGATACAGAGTATTAGCGGGTTCCATACTGTGTTATTAGTAGAACCAGCGGTTCAGCCTCATATAACAAGAGAGTAGGTTAGCGCATGTGTTTTCACTAGTAAAAAGAGGTACCTCAGATGGAGAGGATTTCTCATATCTGTTTGAGCCTATTTGGGCATTACTAAGGATAGATCTGGAGAAACACTGTGGTAAGAACTGATCTGTAAGTAGAAAAGGATGTTGTTCAAGGTGCCCAGTGTTTACTTTTTGAAATGTTATGTGATAGGACAGACTAGTAGTGAAATTTTTGCCTTCTCTGCTAAACGTGGCATCTGCAACCTACACGTGAAATCCTACATATGGCTTCCTGTGTAGGGCAGAGTGTGGTGTGTGACTTCTGGAGGCAACACTGAAGACAAAGGCAGGATTTTTCTGGCTTTGTGGGTTTGAATTGCTGGAGTAAACTAAAATGACTCAGGGTGCAATTTCAGTGCTCTATACTTTACTCTGTATACATTAACATTCATTAGACTATTTGCCTTGGTGTGGTTTGCCTGGAAGGCTCATATTTTAGTCTTTCGGTTTTTCGCTGTGGTTCCACCTGGAATACTTTTTCCTTTTTACTAGCTCAGGCCATTACACACTAGAACTACAGTTACTTTGCAATCAGAATTCTCTGTGTAAATCTGCCCCAAAGGAAGGAAAAATAAACCAAATGTGTCAAGTCCAGTAGTAAACAAACCATGTCAAAAGAGGCATCCAGATCTCTTCAAGAGGGACACTGCAAATAAAAGGAAAAGGCAGCCTTGCATTATGGACCTAGACTGGAACTCAGAAAAATATGTGATTTTTTTTTTCTCAACTCTGTGCTAAACTTCTTTTTTCATCTTTGACAAATAACTTAGAACCCATTTCTTGTGGAAATGCCTTTGGAATTCTTTGGGAGAAAGGTGTATCTCTTCCTGGGTTTTTCAAAGCCCAGTTTATAAGGATGAAAAAGTTATTCTGGGCTGGGCTCGAAAAGTTTTTTATGCTAGTATCCTTCCGAAAGGAATATTACACAGTGGCAAACATAGGGGTTTAGGGTTACTTTTCAACACTTTTATGGTACAGTCCTGTAATTTGAAATATACTGCTGCCCTTATGTTTATTATGTCATTTACAGGCTATTCTGGAGGAAGACAGGAACCTGTTCACCCAAACAGGTAGGGAGCAAAGTTGAAAAGCATTAGAGACTGAAAAGGAAATAAAGATGCCTGATGAATGGTGTGCCTGTAATCTTTACTACTTGTTGTGCTTTATACAGTCTAAGACAGAGAAGCCAATTTTGCTACTGCTTTGAACAGTTGCAAGGTCAGTCTCTGAGATGCTGCAGTTCCTAAAGGTGACTGCATTCCTTCTACTTTTGTGTAATATTTTACCAAACAATTCTTGGTTTTATTTTAAGGACTGCTTTTAGTAATTTCTTGTGGTAGTGTATTTATTCTTAGTGCAGTGGTCTCTGACAATGTGTTTGTTTTTTTTTAATGTTAAGTGTTACTTTGACTTGAGTATTTGGATTGCATTCAATGCTTAATTGCCATTATTGAAAAGGAAAAAACTATTCCCACATTTAAAAGAACTGCTGCTATATTGTCCCATTCCTATGTTATAAAGACAAATTATTGGGGAGTAGAACATAAAAATATTTTCCACAGCCAATGTGTAGAGTGGCAGTTGAAGCATTGATCTTAGCAGAGTAAGGTGGAACTTGGAATTCTTCCCATATCTGCTATTCCTGTGTTTTTGGAGAGTGAGTTTTGTGAAACTGTGAAAGCAACTACTTGGCACTAAGGGACATGAGAATGTCTCTTAAGTGCCAAGTAATGAGAGTTGCCTGGCCAGGATGTTGTAGGTTCCACTTAGATACAGGGTGAGGCAATGCTGCTCAGCATCGCAGTGAGCTGTAAAAAAAATCACAGGAGACACAGGTGGAGACAGCAGCCAATCCAGCCAGAGTACAAAGCAGAGTGGGCAGCTGGGAGATTGCCAAGCTTTCCTATCTGAATCAATTGCACAACCATTATAATGCCATGGCTTACAGAGTGATAAATTTACTGATGAGTTTAACAGGTGTGAAAATAGCAAAGTACTTTGACCATTCTTTGATGCTGTGGTTTTATGCCTCAGGCATGAAGATTTATTCAGCAGCCATTTATTGTATGATAAAGTGTCCCCTGGACTGGGGTAAGTGGAAGTCTCTGTCATTCATCTGGGGATGAATCTGTGGGGATGCAGTGTTCAGAGTCACTCTTTGTTAACTTAAAACAAACTCAGACCTCAAACTGAGAACATTGGCTCAATGCCTGCCTTCACTGTGTGGAGATACGGAGTGGCCCTGCTCAAGCAGTTGCCCCAGTAGCTGCCTGCAGACTGATAGATGCCTTGTTATCAGTGGGCTCAGGGACAAGTAACCTTGGATCTCAGAATAAGATGTGTGGGAAACAACTTCTCTATCAGCAGCTGACGGTTTGAGACAAGTAACACAACAGAGGCATCTTGTGTGAATGAGTACAGAGTAGTGAGTATAAAACATAAGTGCATGAAGTTGGGGTAATTTGCACTGAAGTGTGGAATAGCAAGAAAGGACTAAGTGCAAGACTTGTCCTAGGATGGGACTGCATCAGCTTCTGGTTTACTATCACAAAAATCATTCTGAATCCTTATAATCCAGTTCCTATAGTAAAAGTATGTTAAAAAGAGAGGTGATTCAAGATAGTAATTTAGAAAAAAAATAAAGAACTTTTTTAGTTCAAGGACAAAGTTAATTAAGTTAACCAAGAAGATCATTCACATTTGTAAGATTCAGGACCCAGCAATTTTCCAGAAGTTCAGCTTTTCTTATAGACATAACTGTGTTTCTTTTGGAAAAGAATTCCAAATTAATTTGGAATAAATTTAATAAATTTAATTCAAAATTAAATTTAGGGATTTAAGAACTGAAAGGCAAATGAAAGGATATTCTTTTATCAAGTCCATTATGTTTTTAACTTTAAAGCTAGTCTCATGCTTTTGTTGAGTCTGCCACAGTTTACTGGAAAGCTTAAAATAATAGAGGTAAAATAAATGTCCTTGAACATTGTCTGAAAGTCTGATTGCATCTGACAAAAAACAATGCTACAATGACAGTAATTTCTACTGGCCTCAATTTCAATTTTTAGATTGCAAGTAGTTTTGGTCAAAACTACCCCTTTTTCCATTTTTTTTTTTCTTTGTATTGAATCAAACAATTGGAAGGATTTCTGGAATATCCTACTTGGAGGGAATGACAATTAGTTACATTGATAAAATTGATAGCTTTGTGTATCTGTGGGAGCCAAGGATTACTGTCCTCTCACTTACATGATCAGTTGGGATGTTGTCTGCTGAATAATCCAAGCTGCAGAGTGAGAACTACTTCTGCAACAGCCTAAATTCAGACACTGTGAAATTAGTCTCCAAAGCATCAACTTAGCGCCAAGAAAAGCTTAAACTTAAGAATCCTTTTGTAAGGAGATTGGTATGATTTGGTCTCCTTATGTAATGATGATGTGGTAATCTAATGTAATCTACTAAAGCCTATGCATTTCTTGTGTCTAAGGTATAGGCCAAACAGGAGGACCTTGTATGAAATACGAGCACTAGTATGGTCCCAAGAGTTACATGAGAGTCTTAAAAATAAAAGCTTTGCTTACCTTAGAATTTTCAAAGAAGAACCCTTTTATAACATAAATAGAGATGAGGGTATAAACTGGCGAATTTCTCTCCAGTCTCCCACAGAAATGAAACCAGTGTGCTTTGGCAGGCTTAATTCTTGTAAGTGTAAACCCAGTTCTCTGCAGAGCTATGAGGCCTCTGTGTACAGCAGCAGGAGGAGCTGTTGAATGTGAAGCCTGACCAAGTCCCAAGACAACACATTCATAGATTGTCTGCATACTCTTCTTCACTGAGAGGAAGTCACTCCTGCAGGTGGTAGAAACATAGCGTGTTTCTGTCAGTGGAGAGGTGGGTTTCCTCCTTGTAAGGACCTTATGCTTGTTTTGCTGCTTGTTGTGTCAAGTTTTCATGTGTTTGGTCACCAAGTAATCACATGGCTGGTAGTTTCAGAATCAGATTTTAATAGTGCAGCTTCATTGCTTCTTTTTACATCTGACTTCAGGTATGTGTCAAGTGTTTTATCAGACCAGATCAGGGGTTTAGTACTGCTTCTGACAATGATGAATGCTGGATGTTTTGCAGACAAAAAACTACCCAGGATGAGTTTACAGTCCTAAGACATGGAGTTTCAAAGCTCTGAATAAACTTAACCCAAACTGCTAGTGTGGAAGATGTTTTTCTTAGGCTGTTAGGACACGTCTCTAAGGCTTTTAAAAAAATTATGTCGATCTTTTTGTCTTCATCATTTTCCCAGACTTTTTTGGTTTTTGTTACTTAGGAAGTGTGCTGAACAAAACTACATGCAAGATATCCAAATAACATAATATTCTGTCTTTTCTGCTGTCCTGAATACTGCTGTACTAGAAGGAGAGCAAAAGGCAGGGGTCTTCGTTTATTTTAAAATAATTCCTCCAGGAGGTAACAACCATTTAAAAACTCATTTACAGCTGAGTTGTCTTCAGCAGTTCTTTGCATTTTCTTCATACTTCACTTTTAAATTTCATCTGTTATTATGCTGCCCAGTTATTTTTGTACTAAATCCTCCAGATGCTCTCCCGTACTCTTCTTGTGTCCTAATAAATGCATAAACCACCTCTGTTTTAACACCTAAAAGTCTCATTTTTTCTGAAATGTATAAAGGTGGGATAGAAAGTGAATATCATCTCCTAATGGAAAACAAGGTCTCTGACCCCTGTCATGTCATTTTAGTTATATCCTTTTGGTAGCTTTGGAGCCCTTTGTGCTCTGAATACTTGGACAGAAATTGGTGCATTCCTGGGCCACTGTGTCCTGACTGACCTCCTGAAGATCTCACACATGAATGAGGTCATAGGGGATTAGTACCATGATTTTTTGCTAGTCTCTTTTTCGTAAGGAAACTTCAGTGGATAAGGACTAGCTGGAAGCAAAGTTCTGTTTGAGCCATGTATTCAGGGTATGATCCTGCCTGTCTCCTGAACTCTGGTGATTTGCTTGAAGGGAGAGGGAAATATGTCTGATTCCTTGATGGGACAGCTTAGAAAAATGCAATGAAAAAAATTCTCAATGAAAAACACAATGGTATTTTGCTCCCTCTTCAGGTTCTCTGTAGGAAACAACTGAATAATCCCTCATTTAATTAAGAGTTAAAAAAAAGACCCTAATGAATGTCTGTGTGCTGTTTCTGCTTCTCTAATCCCCACTTGGCTGCAGCTTCTTAAGATATGCATTGAACCAATATGAGCTGTTCCTGAAAAAGCTGTTCCAGTATTATGTTCCTGAAATCCGTGTAACAGCATCATAAATGTCAGCACACAGAAAATAGCAATTTAAGTGTATTCTTTGCATTCTATTATGAGATAGCTTTCCACAAAAGTTTCCTTTGCTGCTTCCTTATTTTCAAGAATCTTTACAGAAATTATTCAAGATATTTAAATATCTTGTATTTGAGGACTGTTTTGTTTAGTTGGTTTTTGTTCACACTTCTCAGGAATCTAAAACGGCTCTGTGACCACAACATGGCAGCAGAACTGTTCTTTTCTTATCTCTTGGTCTTAATTTTTTTTATAACCCCCAAGTTAATGTTCATTATTAATCCTTGGCTACTATATTGATCACTTTCAGCCATCTAGGCTTGACTCCTAATAACACATTACATGTTTTCGGTAGCTTTCCTGCTTCATCCTAAAGGTTCTTCAGATCCCTGGAGGGACTCCTAAATTCCATTCGCCCTCTACCAGACTTCCCTTCAGTTTAAATACAGTCTCTGTGGCCTTTCCAGTTCTCTGAAACATTCCTGTCTTAGACAGTGAGTGAAAAAGGAGAGAGGAGAGTCTGAAACACAAGCCACAATAGTCTGACATAGAACATGTGTTTGGAGAGGCCACAGTTAGCCTTAGAGCATGGAGACTTTGGGAATGTGCTGTGCACAAAGAGACTCCATAAGAATCATGTTTGTCCCCGTGTGTGCACAGCAGTGCTGTTATTGGCATTTGACCCCTTGCAGGGTAGCAGAGGATCCTTTTAACATGGAAGTTTGGTGTTTGGGAGGGCCTGCGGAGAGCCTTATTGGGGCAGTGACTCTGATCCCCAGCTCTTGTTGACAACTGTGTCGTGGCTCCTTTCATAAATGGAAGCAGCCTCTTTTCTGATCCTCTCCTCAGCTATTCCTGAAGCTCCCTGCTGTGAGCATTAAAAATCGTCTTGTTATACCCACCCTAAGTTTATTCCCAGTCAGACTGTAATACTCAATCCATTTGGCCTTTACTGAACCAACTCTTTCCAAACCAGTGTTTATCCCACTAATGTGTTTCTCTAGAACAGTCATGTTTTCACAGCCTCTAGCTCAAGCTCTTCTAGTGTTCTCAAATAGTCTGCACATGTCCTGGGCTACTCTAATTGCTCTTCTCTTTACTGTTTGAATTTATTATGGTTCTCTGGGAAAGGCCAGACAATTTGTATTGAAGTTCTTTTTATTTGTTACTCCAATTTTAAAAGAATGTGTCAGTTAAAGAAATAAAAAGCATTGAAACCATAGTTCTTATGTCTCTCTCAGTAGTGTTATCTGTGAGGATTTTGTCTCTCTCCTTTTACGGAATCACGTAAATGTTTTTGTGCTGCTGTCTTAGAGAAGGAATGTTGCAGCTCCATCAGCGCTGTCTGGTGCTGAGGAACTTCACAGCTAGGGGTCCATTCAGGCAGTGTCATCTCTCTTGGCCCATCCTCTGGTCTCCATGCAGGCAGACATGTTTCTTGATGCCAAAGTCTGTGCAACAAAATTCTACTTTCCTCATGCTTTCTATCCAGTGGTGAGCTTGGCTTTCTTAGGCTAACTGGGTTTTCCCATATTTATGTTGATCCAGATTTCTGGGCTTGAAGTCTTTGTAGGAAAGTGAACATGCAGATTTTGGAAGGGATTCAAATTTGGGCCTTCCTGAAAGCTGCCGCCTCTACAATGCTTCTTTTTGCAACATGTCAGTGATTTTCAGAAGGCTGTTTATTGTTGGGCTTGAATCAAAATATGGAACTTTCTGGTAGCATGTCTGAGACAGAGTGTCCTGCTCTTGGCTCACATCCCATTTCTGGTCTGTGCTTTCTGTCACTTTGCACTGCTGACCTAGGCTGGTTGCTCTTTTTATTCCACTTAGCATTGTGCCTTAGTAGCTGGTGACAACATTGGGAATGCTGAGTACAGGTGAAGGCATCTGAAGGAGTACTGTTCTTGCAGAATTGATTCAAGGGGATGTTCACCTTGAAGTAAGCATGCAGTGCACCCTCCAGGAGGTCTCACTTGTGACAGACCAGCAGAAATGTTTCTATATGAAGAAAGTAGCAGGATTTATACTGCCATCTATGTCTCTCAGCAGGGACTGCTTATTTTAGCAGACCATTGACCCTGACTAGTGAAAAGGCACAGTTAGAAGTCACTCAGTCAAAGAGAAGCAGCCCAGACCTTCACTACTGCCTCTGTCATATAGGGAGCTCAGAGTCAGTCTTTATGCTTTGGAAAATAAAATATTCTGTTCCACTCCATAAGATATAAATGTGTATAGATGTCTTGTGCTTTCTTCTTTTGTCTATAAGCATCTGTCTTCTCATATGAGTGATAGTATAAACGGTGAATTGAATTAGTGTGCTTTTAACGTCTTTTAGGGGCAGTTGCAGGTTGCTTTTAGGATGTTCACTTGCATGGGACTTTTTAGCTTTCTCAACCACAGTTTGATCCACTGCTCACATATTGTTAACCTTTATGAATCATTTGCATTGTTCAGTCTTCAGGTGCTAGTGCAGAGCCAAAGGAATTGTTCAAATGTAAAGTACATTTGAGTCCTGTCCTGTAGCCAGAGAATGAACTTCAGCAGTTACTGTGCTGGAGAATCTCAGTGTTTGATATTCAACATATGTATGCTTTAAGTGGATGAGTGTTGTTCAGGGCCATCAGCATGGCCCAGGGTAGGCCTCTGCCAATCACACTTTGGAAGCCAGAGGGCAATAAAATTCTCACTTTTGAATTATCTAAGGTGCTGGTCTGGATTTTTATTTCCAGAGACAAACTGTTGCAAGTGTTCTTTGAAGTGTTCATTATCATAAAGCAAAGCATTTTTTTTCTTCATCACAATGAAAAAAATGTTAGACAGCTTTTCCACTTCAGATACAGGGATTCAGTTATCAGAAATTTGTAAATGCATCAGAAAATGAAAAATGTGAATCAAAAGGGATTTCCTTACTTGGATTTGTTTTAATCCAATAGAAGAAAAGCAGGACAATTTGGGGACTTCTTATCCAGGGACATTTTGGACTATAACTAAGAAAATGTCAGCACCTTACTTAGTTGTCCTGCTTTATGTAAGTCCATGCAGTTTGAATCTGGAGGTGCTATAAAGCCAGCAGAGAAGGAATGTGTTTCTTCTGTTTTACCTGCAGAATTGCTGAGTCAGTTACAACTGCTTGGAGTTACAATCACTTAGAGCTGTGTATATAAAGCCATCACAAGTAATGATGCAGTAGCAAAACACAACTCTCAACTTGATTTGCTCTGCTTATATACCATATTATGCTCTGCTTGCATGAGTAGCATTTAATGCAGATAATATCTTTTCACTTTTATACAGGTCACAGAGAATATAAAAAGTGTTGAAGACAACAAGCACAAAGTTTTTCAGTATAGTTTTATACATCCTTAAGAGTAAATCTTGGCATTGAAATAGAATCTGCTAATGTTATTGATGCCCCCTGGAGGAAGAAAAGCAAATCACTCATGCAAATGGAGGAGTACAAATCATAGAAACTCTGCCAAACTTAAATTGGTATGGTTAGTAAGGAAGCAGTAGTCTGCAATGATAATAAGTTACTTATCAAACACATAGTGCAATAAGGAGAGTAAATTGGTGAGTCAGACTGTCCTGATTAATAGCAGCTGAACATGTTGCAAATACATTTCAGTCTCTACAGTGCTGCCCCATTCCCATGAGAGCTGCCAACTCATTTTATGAACACAGTTACACATACTACTCAAGGCAAAAGGTCTTTTGAATTGCTGTTGTGTGCTGGTGCCAACTTAAAATGATAAGATAAAAAGTAAGCAGATAATCACAGTAACTTCACCTCCTGC
Organism: Nicator chloris; assembly: GCA_013400495.1. NCBI lineage: Eukaryota > Metazoa > Chordata > Aves > Passeriformes > Pycnonotidae > Nicator > Nicator chloris. The sequence continues at coordinate 123,953 of WAAE01008522.1, forward strand.
AAACCCTGAAGAAGCCATTAATCCTTTACAGAAGTTCTGTCAACCAGCTGTGTCAGGACTGATTTAGTATTCTGAACTTTTGCCTCTGCTTTGGAGTGAGCTTTGCCCTGTGCTTAAGTATTGTCAATGAGAAGGCTTAATTCTGCCAGCTGAATCTGATAATACTCTTGCCAGTATTACTTGTGGTGGAAGCCTGAGATTCTTAGTAAATGCAGTATTTATTAGTTCCATGTCTTCACCTCATTCTCCAGTCAATCTGCAAACTGTTTTTATGTAGTAGTTACCCAGGATAAGGCGATATATTGGAACTGTTCCTAAACAGAGACATGTTTTAGTATCACACATTTTATGGGTTAGGAAAATCACAACAAACCCCCTGAAAAACCTCAGATAATTTACAGTTTGTGTGTCCTTTTTTACTAAGTGACAAAAAAATCAATGTCTTTGAGAAATTTAGGGGCTAACAATTTGTGTCTCACATTGCTGTCCCAACTAACTTAATTTAATAAAAATTACTTACCTGTGAAGGCCTGACTGTATGTTGTGATCTCCAGAGCCCTTTCAGTGTTTTGTAGCATATTGGTTATTCTTGGAGAAAAGTTATATTTGAGCTCTTTAAAGTGGGGTTGGGGGCCACTATCTTTGGTGGATTTGGATAATATATTTGACCATTTTCTTCAACAAACATGGAAAGCTGAAGGATAAGAAGAAATAGGTAAGGTATAAACCAAATATGTGTGCAGTATGGACAAGGCTATTTTAAAGACTTGTAATAACATGTGCTCACTCTCCTCTCCCTCAGTTATCTGTTTAGCAAATGCTAATAAAAGTAAAATCTGGTGGAAAAATGTATTTGCTACAGTATTAGTACTCAAGTGGAAGATTCAACAGGTATGTAGTTATGCTGAACTCAGGTCAAATAACTTGGAATCAAGTTCTCCATGGCAGTCACTTATGGCAGGCAGGGAAAGCTATGTAAACTTTCTTTTGTAGAAAGAAACTATTATAAACTGCCTTAAAATGAACTGCTTCTTATTGTTTCCATTGCCACATGTGTAAGCAGTGTGTCTACATTGATCAGAATGACAGATGGATCTGCATTTTTAGCTGTAGGTGAATGCTCACTCTAAAGACAGCTGTGCTGGTGGAAGAGGTGCTTTCTGTGAGCTGCTCCTAATGTTTCTTTTGCCTTTGGAAACTGACCTAATGGATGTACAAGCAGAATTCATCTTCACTCTTTTGGTACAAAATCAGCAGGATTAGACCAGATCAGCTATTTAATCAGCATCAGTTAACCCAGTGGTGTGTGATGAAGTCTTCATGCAAATACTGTACATGGTCATCTACACCACGAGGTATGGAAATCTAATTGTCTCAGGCAAAGAGGTGGTGACAAGCAGCTGAGAGCTGGATCTTATACCAGAAAAAAGCTGCCTTTGCAGAAGGCTGTCTTCCCATTGCTAATTGCAGGACCTCTGGGTTGATTCACACACCAGCAGGGAAGACTCTTATTGCATTTTCTGTGTGCGATTTTTACAAACACAAACAGCAGACACTAAAGATTAATGAATTGTGAAGCTCGTTCTGGGCTCCTAATGCCACCATTAGGAATAACTAAGTGTTTCTAGATGTCTTGTAAAAATGAAACTGCAGTGGAATTCGTTTCCAACCTTGTTTCTGTCACTACTTTTTCTCTCTCCAGTCTTTCTGCCTCGTTTCCTTATTTACTTCACAATGATGCTGCCAACATTAATTACATGATAGATACTATGAGTTTTCCAAAGGAGAGATGTGGAAAAGACACAAAGCTTTTAAGCACAAGCTTCTGTTGGTAAAAGTCACCAGACTGTAGCCTGGGTTATCTGTATTTAACCAGGGATTTCTCCTTCAGTCATATGAACTGGCGTGTCCCAGTCTCCGAGAAAGTCAAAACGTATGGAGGGAACGGCAAGTGAAATTCAAGTATTTCCTAACTGCCTGTGGTAACTGTTCCCTTACCTGATAATTCTGCACCTGTTAAACTTTGCTGGAAATAGATTTTGGTCTCTGATGATCCTCCTGTTGTGCAAAAATAGGCTAAGTCCACCTCCACACATGATTAGTGTTTCTTAAATTGACCAGTGATCAGTGAAAACTGACTAAAAATGACTATTCCTAGCATTATGTGTTCTGTAGAATGATTTTGGTTTTGGATGGACAAATATTTCACTAAAAATCACTCATGTACCCAGTTATATAAATAACAGTACAGAATTTTTTTGTACTGATGACTGGGAATGGCAGCTAATTAATGCAAATTGACCTCCCACTTAACGTTATCAGCTTTTACTTTCCTGAAAAGCTTCTTATCCATCACAGTGTGTGCTTTTTCTGTTTCAAACAGTTACTGCCAAACCTTTCCTGACAAGTACTGCCATGGCACATATAGGTGCTGGCTTTCTCTTGTCCCAAATTCCCCCTAACTCTGTGTGGTCAGTAGCTGCCAAATGCTCCTCATCAGTTCAGGAAGGTAATCTTTGAAGTCTTCTGAAACAAAGTACCTGCCAGTTAAGAACAATAATTTTGTGCCCTTTTCTGCCAGTATTTTAGGTAAAACACTTTCAGGGTTGAATGCTCCTGGGGCTAAAAACAAACACCTAATGATGGCTTACATAGTGTTCTGCAAATAGTGAATGTCTAGGGTTTCATCTCAGACTTTATAAGGGAGAGAAAGAATTGATTTTTCTCTCTGGATCTTGTTCTACTATTTGTGTGGTGATAAAATATTTTAAATCATTCAGCTCTTAATTCATGGGTATTTCTGTTGACCCCAATGAAGTTGGGAGGCATGACTTTGGCCCAAAAATTGCTACTTTTTGGTCCCACGGATGATTTATTTTTTTTCGTTTTTCTTTCCCTGTTTGGGACTTGAAGAATTAATTGTCTGGCAGAAGATGTCAGACACACTGATCCATCATGCTTTTGTGGGGAATGGCAGCTGTGCTAATAGCTCTGTTGGCTTCTGAGGCTACAAAGGGGCCACATGAATTGCTTTTATTCTCAGTGCTGAGACATCCTCCATGAGACTCCAACTATCAGCACATACAGCTTTATTTTAATTCAAGATGCTTACCTTGACTACTGGTGTAGTCAGATTCTGTTAAACTTCAGCAGAAAAGAGTCACAGCTGCCATAGTGTTTTAAAGTAAGTTTCAAGAATAAAGGGTGAACCAACAGAGTTCTCTCTTACCTCTGGTCTTCCTCAGAACAACCATGTCAAAAGCCATGCTAGAGATACTGGGATGAAAAAGTTGATGACTGCTTGAATTGATCCCAGTGTCTCAACCCTCAGGTGATATGAAGTTTGGGAACATGGTGTTATAGGTAAAAAGCCAAACCAGCTGAATTAAAAATAAAAAAATAGAATTTATTGATTACAGAAATTTGAAAGGAAAAACTACGGTCAACGGATAAAGTACTAAGACCTAGGACTTTGGCACTGGTGAACAGAGCAGCCCTCTCACTCGCCCACTCTCTGTCACAAATTCGATGTGCCAGCACCCCGGTTTTTATACCCGAAATTCGCCCTTAGGCTTGAGTCTGCAATGAGAACAAAAGTCTTTTTCTGTTGTAGATGAAATCTATAGTTGTCGAATGCTGGTCTCCAGAGTCGCTGAAAAGATTGAATATGGTCCTCCGGTCCCGCTGAATAGGTTTATCGGTGGTGATGATTCCTTGATTCATTTTCAGATGAGAGTCAGGGTGGAGGCTGAAGAGCTTATCTTTATCAGATGATAACGATCGCGCGTTAAGTATTGATCGTCAGCCACGATCTTTTCCCGTGGTGAGGTTCCATTGTTTCTTTAAATGCAAATGTTGTGACTGTGCGAGGTTTCCAGGCTCCCCACTGGAATTGACTTCCCGTAAAAAGGCCCGGACAGAACGATGATCTTTAGAAAATATTAGTTATATATAATAAAGGAGATCTGGCATGAATTAACACTCATACTTATAACAATGGTGTACCTAGAAATGTGTGTAGGGTAGAGGTGAGAGGGGGAAAATGGCAGGCACAGTGGTCTTGGGTTGGTTTAAGTTGTCAGGAAGAAGGACAGAAAGAAAGAAAATTTCCTTATTTCACATTTCGCTGAGCTTTAGATTAAATATAAGACTTTGTAAGAACCGGAAGAATTGTGAGAATCAAAAAGGTGATATCTTAGTTTTTTAATCCCCTTTTGCTTGCACCCTGCAAAGAATTCCCAATGATGCTGCCCTTGCAGCTTTTTTACATGATCAATCATACTGATTCTCATTTACTTTTATGTGGCTTAAGGGAATTTAAGATTCTTCCACAGCCCCAATTAATAGTAACTGAGTTTGTGCTTGTGTAATCAAAATTTGTCTCTAAGACGACATTTATTTCTGTGAGGAAGGGGGATAAAGCTAAACTGGATAGTTTAGCTATTTTAGACTATTTTATGGGATACTGAGAACTGGGATTTCATGGAGTGCCCATGTTCCTGTGGCTGTTCTTTTCAGCTATAAGTTTTTAATGATAGAGTAATTTAAGACTTAATAAAATCAGAGGAATCATGAGCAAACTAGAGCAGTCTTTATTCCAGTAAGAAAGACTAGTACCCAGTTTGGATTCATTTAACTTTAGCACCACTGCGTACATCAACTTACTGAGAGCAAAGACCTGCCCCCAGGTGCTGTGCAAAGCAAAGTCACAGACTTATACAGGAGCCAGATTAATTTAGTTCCTGGAGCTGTGTGTCATAATGAGGTCTTGCCAAGCTGGACTTTTCTGAGGCTTCTCTCTCATAAATCTGCTTTATGAGAGAGAAGTTGTGCTTTATAGTTGCTCTCAAACACTTGAACAACACAGCCAAGAAAACCCAATTAGCCCATAGACAAGTCAGCAAGATCAGTATTTGTTAGGAGAGTGTGTGTGCTGAGTAAACACTGCTAATCATCTAAACCTAATCCTTGCATGCTTCGTTCAAGAGAGATTTTTTTGCCTCATAGTGTTGCTGCTGCTTATTGCCAAGGAACCTGCACTGTGTGTGATAAATGAAAATTTAAA